>VXBC01009926.1:177471-280428 GCA_013399945.1 Ploceus nigricollis | reverse complement strand
GGGGGCTGGCAGGGGGCCCCCCAAAAAAAAAAAAAAAAAAAGGAGGTGAGCTGCCATGCAGGCAGACAGACGCGCTGCTCCTTCCTTTCGCCAAGGAGCCACCCCGTGGGATAGAAACCCGCCGGCCAGGAGTTCTTGAGGGCTGTGCCACGGGCGGATTTGCTCTCCTCCGGGCCACCGTGGCTTTCCCAGCAGAGGGTGCTCTGTGCCCGAGGAAGCCCTGCCCTGCCCTGCCCTGCCCTGCCCTGCCCTGCCCGCCGCTGGGGGGGGCGACGGACGGGGGCTTTGCGGATCAACTTCACAGCTGCCTCGGCCACATTTGTGCCTTTTAAAGCCTTTCTACAGCGAGGAGGAGATATTTCTTCTAGGTCTTGTGGCCAGACACTGCTGCAGATGTCCCTGCAACCTGCCCCCCATATCTGGGAGAATCCCGGTACAGACACAGCTGGGAATGTTCGGGGGCGGGTGTNAATGGCCATAATTTGCTTATACACTTCAGCAGGGACTGTCCCAGCCACAACCCCAGCGAGCCAAAGGGCAGCTGTAACGGGTAGGGAGAAATGCAGCTGATTTTTGTAAGTCATAAAGTGAAAGCAAACAGACGTTCTCTGTCTGAGGGGCAGAAATAAATAGTAGAAAACCCCCTTTGCTTTTGCATTGTGAGGAAACTGAACTTCCCAAGTTACCAAGTTACATCAGGATTTCATCTCTCCTCCTTCTAACTTGTATCTGCCATTTAAATGGCGANTTTTTTTTTTGTGCCGAAAAGTTTTCTCAAGTGTCTGTAGACACTTACTGAAACTCACTGCTGGGCTTCCCCTGTTTGCCTTCCATTCACCACTTAGCAACAGCCAGCAAGGCTGAGACTGCAGTTCTCTTGAACTGAAAGGCTTCCTGCTATATGCTTGTAGGGAGCCAGCAGCCTTTTTTGGGCACAGAGGCTGAATCAGGTGTGGAAATGCATTCACATCCTACTATTTAATGCAATTGCACAAGGGAATTAGTTGGGGAATTCATATGGAGCTTCCCGTAATTTAGGAAAACCCTCACTGCCATGAATGTGAGAAAAAGCCATTCTCTTTTCCTTTACACCAGCAGTAGGATTGCCTGAATAAGGATTTCCAGATTTTTTCCCACCAGTATCTCGAACAACATTGCCTTGGGCTCCCTTTTTCTCCTCACAGGACACAAACCCTTTGGAGATATAGGTTAATAAACATCCTCCTTTTCAGCCTTCCCGCATTCCTCCTACTTCCAAATTTTGCAAAGTATTGTCTTGTGTGACCATGACCCGTGGGCACTGATGTGAGGGTTCCTCCCCTTGTTCCTCCTCATGCCTGTCTTGTGGGAATGTGAACTTTGCGAAGTGATGGCAAACACTGCCTCATTTGGCAAGGGATATTTTTACACTGTGAGGAAAGGAAGAGTGGAGAGGAAACCTTCTTATCCCTCTTCTTGTTTGGAAACTTGCATATGACATCTGTGTTTTGCAAGCAAATTCATCCCATCTCTCAGCAGAAATGTGGGAGCAGTTGGAGGAGGAACAAAGTTCCCTGCTCCCAGAGCATCATGTAACGTGGAAAGTCTCTGGTCTTTGGGAAGGATGGTCCTGAAAGCAGTGCTGCCAGGCTGCTGGCTGGGAATGCACTGCACTGAATGGACAAGGATTCCTTGAAATCAACCCAAAAAGTCAAGGGTGGGAGCGGGTATTTGTGAATAAACTGGGGGTTCTGCAAGTGGCCTCTTTTCCATCATATCTCTGGGTTCCCAGAGCTCCTCTCTGTGCATGTGGAGAACCTTTGCTGCCCAGCTTGCTTTGAGGGTGGGGCACACACCCCATCACCCACCCACAGGGCTATCTTACTCTCAGGGATGAGGTTTAGCACTTTAGTGCATGAGCTGGAGCCTATGTGTATCAGCCCCTTCAGTCTTATGCTCATTTCCAAATTGGGCCAACTCAGCTGCTTTCTGGTGGGATTTGGGATTTTCTTCACTCTAGCTCCTGCCAGATGTGGGTGAGTCAATCTGCCCAGCACCCTGAGTCCACCTCCATCTCCTCCAGTGCTTGCATTCAGTGCTGCCACTGTTAGCAGTGGATTTGGAAGGTGGACAGCCACCAGGCTGGCTTTGGGCAGGCAGGGAGAAGCCAAAGGCTGCAGGGACTGCCCCACGCAGCAGCATCCTGGGACTGAGCAGCACTGGACCAGAAATAGTTATGCAATGTGGAAAGGAAGGGAAAGCAAGTTCCCATTGCACCCAAGGAGTGGAGCAGGTAGGACAATGTTTGGAGTGGTTGTACAACTCTGGCACTTCCTGTTTTCCTGCAGGCAGGAGCTGTGATTGTCACTTCTTATTCAGCTCCTCATCCTGGGGGGAAGACAGCATCGGGCTGTCCAGGGGCAGCAGGATGTTTATGTGGCAGGCTGAGTCAAGGTGCTGCTTTTAATACACCCCAGAGCAGAGTCATTGGGGGAAACGTACATTTTAGATTTCTTTTCTTTTTTTTTAAAGGCTAATGAACATCCAAAGTGCTTTGCAATTGCCATCGAGCTGTGTGGCTGAATGCCAGCTGAGTGCATTGTTTTCTAAGGCTATTGCACAAGGATTTTACAAGGTGCCATGAACTACTGGTAATTTAGGGAGGATTCGTCTAATTAGTGATGCTCTATTGAGAGGCTTTGCTTAATTACTCCATAAGCTGTCAAACTTTGCATTGTCTCAGCCAGGCCCACATCAACCAGAGCACCTAATGGTGGTGGGGAGAGGATGAGGCAGCCATGCAGCCTCTGCCATGTGCCCATCCAGAGGAGCCCTCTCTCCCTGCTTTTTTAAGGATAAGGGCATTTCCCTGGAAGGGGAACCAAGGGACTCAATGAGACTCAACATTTAAAAAAATATGGGGTTTGCAGGCATTATCTCTCTGCAGTAGCAGATGGGAATCCCATGGGAAAAAGTAACCTGTGTCTGGATCTATGTATGCAGGGGAAGGATGGTCATGGGACTATTGGCCATCACATCCATCCCATCACTTGCCATGAGACCAGCAGCCATCCATCCCATTGTTCCATCCCATCACCTACCATGGGACCAGCAGCCATCACCCCTGTCCCAGCATCTCCTTATGGAGCTTTGTGGTGCCACCTGAACAGCACAGGATCTTTCACCACTACCATCTGTTTCTCCAACCAGATCGCAGCCTTGCTTTGTGTCCCAAGCTCCTCCTGGCTTTATCACTGCATGGGAGAAACCCAAAGTGCTCCCAGACAAATCAGGCAGTGCCCATGCATGTGTGGTAATTTGGAAAATCTAGTCCTTCAGCTTTTCTTTCTCATTTGTTTTTTAATGTGAATTTTATTTCATGCAGACAGGTCTGCTCTTTGGACTGTTCTTCCCTTTGGGACCTAAGTAAGAGAGGGATCCTGAAAGAGCCCTCAGGAGCCACTTATCCACCCCACCAACATGGGGACAAAGCCTCTGCTCGGCCCCCAACTTCACAGAGGTGGGAGAGTTTTTACTTGGGTGGCCACAGCGGCATTGCTGGGGGCAGCACAGAGGAGATTGGGGTCTGAAACATCTCAAAATCTCCTGAAAAAGAGCTGCTGGTGGTGAAAAACAGGATGGTGGAAAGAAAACCTCTGTTGTAAAACATCACTCGCTGGAACCAGACTTTGATCTCCTGCTGCGGTCCCTGATGGGAAGGGGAGGTGTGGGCTGGGAGGAGATGGGCAAAGGAAGAGGGGATCTCCTGGGATTTGGGGTTGTGTCTCCCATGGGTCCTCTTCTCCTGAGCCACAACTCTCTCACTGCAAAATGGCTTCCCCAGGCTTCACACCCCATGCCTGGCCTGGTTTTTGGGGGAGAGAAGCACTTTTGCTTTGTTTACAGCAGCATTTCCCACTTTTTGTGTCATTTTTTGTGCTGCTGCCTATTCAGGTGAGGAAAGCTCACACCCATGTCTGTTGCTGGACACGGGGGAATGGGTTCTCAGGCAGCTTTTGACCTGAGGACTGGCTTTTGCTGATGCTGCTGAAAGCTGAATTTGTCTGAGGGTGCACCCAGACATCTGCCCACTGTTCCTGGCCTCTCCCAAGGGAGTGCTCCTCCGTGACACTGCAGGCTATCATGTTTTCTTGGTTGCTGGTTGTTTCCATTATTCATACAGCAACTCTTTAAATATTCAGAGATCTCTTGACTGGTTTTTCAGTGACTTGTGGAGGAGAAGGTGGCGACATGGCTCGCTGGGGCCACCTCCACACCTGGTTTAGTAGGATGCTATTTCTGATGAGTGATGTTTTCGGGAACTCTGAAGCCTACGGCCCTGACTCCAGACAAGAAGTGGCAGGGGGAAAAGGATTTAAGGTCTGTTTGTTTTACTTTTTTGTCCAGACAATAAGCCAGCAAATACTCCCAGATTGTTTATATTTGGATAAGGCCGCTCGTGTCCTGTGAAAGGAAAATGACACATCTACTACTTCTCCTGGGGAGAGATGGTGTGGGACAAATGGACTCCTGGTGTGGCTGCCAGAAGCCTCTTGATGCAACTGCTGGGATGTGTGAGATGGCTTTGGCACTGTGGTCCAGATGGGGAGAGCATGGCAGGGGCACAAATGCCTGGTTTTTCTCTGTTGGTGGCATTAGTTTGGGGCCAGATGCACAGAAGGGCAGAGCTTGGTCCCCAGGGTCAGCCTCACGTTTCTGCCTCCTTCTCTCCCACTGGGATGTGGGGCTGTGGACACTGGCAGGTAGCCTCATCAGACTTCCCATCCAACAAGTTGTTTTTGGAGTCTGTGGGATGTGAACCACAAACTGAAATTCTGCTTTCTGTGTTTTTCCCAGAAGCTCAGCCCCTCCTGGCATGGCACTGCATGGGGGAAAGACACGAGGCATGGAGGTTTGGCTGCAGGGCTTTGGGCTGGCTCTGCTCAGCTCCCACCACCCCTAACCAGGGCATCAGGTACCTGACCCACCACCCCAGGGACACCCAGCTGGGCATGCCTGTGTCCCCCCATCTGTTCTGGCTCTCTCACACCTTCCTGCAGTGAATGGGATTTAGCAGCTGCAAACAGGACTGACAGCAACTCCCGGACAGAGCCAGTGAGGATCAGTGTGCAGCCCCATGCTGGGACTGGCAGAGCCCCCTGCCTCAACACAAGCATTGTCTGAGCACAAGTGATCACAGGATTTGTTTGGGGTACACCACACACAGCGTCCCCCTTGTCCTGAGGTCGGGTCTTATGGATTTTGGAGCCTTTTGCCATTGTCCAGCTGCATGGAGCTGAGGGATGCTCTGCCCTCATCTCCTCTATTCCAACCCTCTCCTGCAAACCAAATGCATACCTGAGATGTACATACAGGAGCTGAGCAGTCCATCATGGCAAGTCACAATATGAAGGTTCCAAAAACTACCCCAAAACAGTTTTCTCCTTTTTTATTTTATTTGTTAAATCACTCACTTGCAGAAAGCACCACCTGCTTGTCCCATAGGGAGAGGTCGGGCAGCGGGAAGAACAAGTGAACTCGAGGCACTATGGCCCTGCAATAGGTCAGGTCAGGGAAGAGGAATTTTTTTGGCTCACAGAGCCTTGGCAGCTCCTGGGGTGGCTCTGCTGGCTTCACCCTGGGGCAGGTGCTGTGAGAAAGTGCCAGGAACTTGCAGCTTCACTGCAGTCTGTAACTCCAGCTGGGTCCAACACCCCCTTTCTTGATGTCAAAATTGGTCAGATTTTTTTTTTCATTTCCTCAGGGTTATTTTTTACCTAAAAGTGAAGAAAAGAGAAACTTCTCTTCCTATTGTTTTTTTCCCCAGAGCTTTTGGAAGAAGTAAGAGGGGAAGTGGCTTTCCTCCTTCATTCAAAGTTGGTAAATGCAGCCAAAACTTGCCTCCTTCTCCTCCAATTATTTTACTTCTATTAGTAAATCTTGCCTGTCTGTAAATTGGGCATTTCTGCATTTATTTTCATTCTGTGGAAATAACCAGTCCCCAGCCTCTCCTCTCTGATGCTTGTCTCCATGCATGCTGAGGTTCATTTGATTTAAATATTTCCAAACAGGCTGGAGACAAGAGAAGCAGCTTCTTGTCACCTGCAGCACTACATTTCCACAGAACAAAAACATTATGTAATGAATGAAAAGGCCTGGAAACACTGAAAAACCGCTTGAGAAGAAAAAAAATTGCAAATGAGCAAATCGCCATCATTTCACACACGGCCACAATTAAAGAAGCAGCAGATCTGGGAGTTGAGGCAGTTTTGGTTTGAAAAAGCCCAAAGGATTTCAGCTCTGCTTCCTTGTCCTGGGCTTAAAATGCAGCAGCTGTTAAAAGTCATGCTCTGGTGCTCCACTTGCCCCGAGTGCTGAATTCAAAAGCAGGCAATGAAACCCTGAGCTGACAGGCCAGGAAAGCCATGAAATGGAGGACCAGGGACCTCTGTGCCTGAAGGAAATACCCAGGAGGGGTGAACACCTCTTTCACCCCAACAGCCTTCTGAATCTATGAGTCTTCATCTTCCCCTACACCTATTTCCTGTGAATGCAAGGTGTGGGAACAAATTACATTTTGGGAGGTCTTTGGGAAAAGATTTCAGATGCACTGTTGCTAACTCTTACCTAAGACCTGGCAGCAGGTTTTGCCTTTGGGAGCTTCTGACCCCAGCTGGTTGTTGCACCCTGGTTGAGCATCCTTGGCTCATTCTGCTGATGAAGATGAAGAAAGAGACAAAGATGAATGATGGAGAGGTGGCTCCCTTGGGTAAAACACCCCTTAGGCAGGCATCCACCACTTGCTTCAGCCTCCGAGGGAGGGCAAGCCAGCAGGGAAGAGGTGGGAAGGTTCTGTAGAATCCATGCCATGTGGATGTGACCCTTAGGGACATGGCTTGGTGGTGGCCTTGGCAGTGGCAGATTAATTGTTGGACTTGATGATCTCAGAGGTCTTTTCCAACATAGGTGATTCAACAATACTTTTACCAGCTGCTAAGTGCTGGGATCAGTGTGGGAGAGGTGTCCCAGCCCATGGGGTTTAACTGGAGCAGAGCACTGAAATGCCCCTGAGACCTGGATCTTGGGTACTTCTGAGGCTTTTTTTGGAGGCTTGGCTGGTGGTTTGGTGTTGCTCCAGCACATTCCCACTCTCTTACTGCATCTCCAGCAGCCCCTTTGCAGAAGACCATGCTGGTGTCCCCGGAGAGCTGCCAGTGCCAGCTGCCTCTATAAATACCCCTGGTACAAATTCAGAGAGGTCTGTCCCTGGCAGGCTCAGTCCTGCCTCTGATCACGGTGTTGTAGGGTGCTGGGCTGCAAACTCACAGGCTGTAGAGCACTGCCACAAGAGAAACAGCTCTTAATGCCTTGTTAGAAAGCTTACATTTCCCTTTTCCATTGATTAATAAAAGAGATGAGGTGGTGGTTCTCTGATACTTCAACATTTCCATTCCCTTGGTCTTATATAAGTCAAATATTTCAACTTTTGTACCAGGACAAATCATTTTTAGAAAGCCATCTAAGGCCTGTGTGCATGCAGGAGTGCTGCAGCTCTGTGGCAATGAGCCTGGGAGCTGGGCTGAGATTTCCATGTGTGGGTCAGACCTGTGGTTGCACTTTCCCTGTTTCATGGAGGAGTCAGCATGAAGCTTCCCATGGTTGCAGAGCACATGGCAGACAGCTCTTGCCCCTTGCCCTGGGCAATAGCAGCAGTGCTATTTCTCAGGCTGACCTTAAGGGACATTTCTTTACTGGGCTGTCCTTGCCCAGACTGATTTTCTGAATCTTTTCACATGGTGAGGTCCCCTGGGAACAGCCGCCGTTGGATCCAAACCCATGAGAGGAGGAGGGAAGCCTCTCCAGCCTGTGCCTCTCTGACAGCTCCCTGAAACGTTAAAGGGTGCTTTGGGGATGGGCTGCAGCCAGGGCTGCTTTCAGTCCTGACAGCCACATTTTTGACATCCACTGCCCCACTGAGAGAATCAAGATTTATTCTTAAAAGGAAAAAAACCATGCACTTTTCTTTGCAAGGAAAACTCTCACTCCCTTTTTCTCGCTTGCCAACAGGAACGGCTTGCTGGGGGTTGAGGGAAACTTCTGCTCAGCACCAGGCAAATGCATGAATTCCTTTCCATGTTCCTCTTGGCACATCTCCTTTTAGCACTTGAGGACCTTTTCCCTGGTCACAGAGAAAAGCAGGCAAGGAGAAGATAAGAGCCGGTGGGCAGCAGAGCCCTTGCCATTGCTCTTGCTTTCCTAGTGACCCTGGTGGCTTTGGAATAGGTTTTTGGTGTGCGAGTATCCCCCCAGGGCAGACATAGCTGAGAAGAGTGATGCCTTTGCATTAGAGACTGGCAATTATTGGCATTCGGGCTCGAAACAGCCTGTCCTGACATCGCGACGCTCCCGTGTCCTGCGGAGCACAGGCAGAGGTGGGGAGCAGCCCCTCGAGGCAGGTCCACATGTGCTGCTCCTCCCTGCAGCTCCAGGGGCTGTTGGGCAGCGTGGGTGTGCTGGGGAATGTGGGAGCTGTGTCATGGGGGAGTGGGAAGGGTGGGAGGAATGACTGTTCCGTGCTTATATTTATCTCCCGGTTGATGACCAGGCTCCCAAAGCAGGATACGCCTCCCCGGAGCCCGGCAAACTGACAAAGATCTACCTGGGAAGGATGCAAACCCAAACCCCCCCCTACTAAAAATATGCAGGCAAATAGAGATTTTCCAAAACAGAGTTCTGGAATGCTAAACTTGGTGGTGATTCATCGAAGGAGGGGGGCACAGCCGCTTTATTTTTTTCCCTGAAGGCGAGCAGGAACAATGTAAATCCCGAATGTTATCCAAGCTACCCCCTCAGCTGGGCTGCCGTTCTTTGAAGCGCCCATCCATAACCCCGTAGGCACCGGCTTCCCAAGAAGGCAGACCTGCCGCAAAAACAGGAATCCCTTATCGGGCAGCAGGAAATCCTATTTTTACATGAAGTTCAGAATAAAAATAAAAGGGAAATATATGCTTTGTGGGTGCAGGCTAAAATTAAACCAAGAGCTTCTCCTCTGATGGCTGCCTCCTGCTGCTCCCTGGATTGAGAATCTGATGGTGAACAAGAAGGATCCTGCTGTCCCGGGCTGCTCTCAGTGGGATCTGCTCTGCTGTGGGGCTTTTTTCCTCTCAGTGAGCTCTATGAGTGTGGTTTAAATGAATCACTCACCTAGGATCAGCGCTGTAGCCAAGGCCTGTGCCCTGGGCAAGCAGGAAGAGGTTCCTTTGCCTCTTCTTCATGTGGCTTCTTAACATTTCTGAGCCAAATCCTTCCGTTTCTTAGTGCCCTGTAAGCTTCACTGCCCTATGCCCAGCCCAGACCTTTCTCTGACCAAAATTTCTGCATCCAGGTGGTACCACAAGACGTACTGATGAATCATGAGGGTCTGTCTTGACCGAGTTTCCAGCTTTGGGTCTGCTCCCCCACAGGGGACGAGCTGGTACATGTGGTCTGGATTTGAGCATTGCTTTACAAAGTTCTCTGGGATCTGTAGTAATGAAACAAACCCTAAGCCACAATCCCCAAACCTCTTCCTTTCCTGCAGTCCAACACTGAAGAGTGACTGCCAAAAACAGCACTGTGGCTGTGTGTTTTCATTACCACCGTGATTTGTACAACAAATGCAGCCCATTTGCAGCCACGCTTTTGTTCTTCGACATCTCAGGCCTTTGCCAGCTGAAGCCACGCTCAGGGCTTTCCTCTGGGCTGCACCAGCTTCACCAGCTCTGTGGCACAGGGTGGCACTGAGACAAATCCCACAGGGACTGTGAAGGTGGTCGTCCTTATGGCACTTGGTCAGCATTTCTGTAAGGCAGATCATTTCAGAGTTTCCTGTGGTTCCTCGGACCAAAAGGCTTTTTGCTTGACTTCCAAAGAGCAATTAAACTGGATCCAGAAAAGTCACTGGGTAAAATACATCATGAGGTGCAGACCTCTTGGCTGACCACACCAACCTTTTATGTGTGTGTGTGTGCGTACACATATACATATATATATATGTATGTATGTATGTATGTATGTATGTATGTGTGTGTGTGTGTGTGTGTGTGTGTTCAACCTATCTCCTGTCTGCTTTTTTTTCCTGCAGCAAAGGTTCACTCTGAGTATTTGGCTGCAAAATATATTGTAAAAGGTTGTTTGCTTGGAATAAGTATTTGAGGGCATCGTCAACCTCCATCAGGAAAGCAAATCCCAGTAAATATTGAGCAGAGCAGCCTGAGTTAGCCAGACAGCTGCAGGTGCTTTAGCAGGGTGTTGGCTTCTCAGGTGCAAAGGAGTTTCAGAGCAGAATTTCTTTCACCTGAGCTGGTCTTCTCCTAATGAATGAAATTACAGGAAGGTTTGAAAAGGTGGATAGTGAATGGTGGTGTTGGGTTCCTGCTGAGAGCCAAGCTGTCTAGGAGGAACGGTCCCTGGAGAACAGGTAGGAAAATTGGGGAAGAAGGAGGGTGAATGAAGACCATTTGGTGATGGTTTTGGATACTCTGGAGTATCTAGGGCTAGAGGAAGATGCCTGGGTTGTCTCAGCTGTGGTGTCATTTTTAGAAGGTGGCTTTTTGGTTTTGTGAGAAGGTAGAGTTGCAGCATTCACCACTGCTCCTGTTTGTGGCTGGCCTGGACAGTTGCATGTCTTGAAATTTAATGTTGCAGCATTGTTTGCATTTCTTCTCATGTGCTGAAAGGGGTTTATGTGGAGAGCCCTTCTCAGCCTTGCCAGCTATTGTGGGCAAGCAATTAAATTGTTTGGGGCAGCCCTGTGTGTGAATGAATGGATGTGGCTTGCATGCAGTGGAAAGTGAATGTCTGAAAGCCCCCCAGAAATGCAGGTCTGTGATCTCTGCTCCCTTGTGTAAGCGCTTCCCACTTCTGCTGTTTACTGTAAGATGAAGTGATGAAATTTGACTTAAAGGAGAAGTGATGTGAAATGATGCCCAGTCTGATTTGGAAGAAAACACTGGCTGCTCTTCCTCCACAGGGTGTAATCTAGTTTGAACTTCACCATGTAAAATTATCTTGCTTATTCTTAAAAGGTTTTGTGCTGTAAAACCTTGCTGTTTTGCCCCTTTGCAATCACTGTAAAAACTGTCCAGGCTGCTCCTGTTATGGAGAAGCAGGGGGGCTCTAGCCTGGCCCTTGTCCTTCCTGGCGTTAGGGGCTGCAGAGTAGAGGACAAATAGAGCATTTGAAGTTATTTTTATTTTGTTTTCTGCAGTGGGCTATATTTTCTGGCTGTTCCTCTTTCAACGAGAGGTGATTTTGGGGGATTAAACGTTAAAATCCTGTGTGGTGCTGTGGTGCTCCCGGGGGATATCATGTTTGATATCATGTTTGATAACACTTGATGTTGTATCAAGCCTGTGCAATGCTTTTCCTCTTATCTCTGCAAAAGAGAGGCATGTGGAACCAGTGAAAATAAGGGTATCTCTGAACACCTTTGGGTTGGGATGGGGAGGGGTATGTATATGAATCCTCTGCCAAAACCCCTTGGATGAGAGGCTTCCTGAGTAAGGACAGCACCTACCAGGAAGGGGTAAAAGAGAGGTATTCCTTTATTTGACACAGTCTCTTTGTCCCAGATATTGAACTTATGGTCTGACCCCAGAAATTGGGAACAGCAGGTCCCAGAGGTGCCCTGAGGTGAGGAAAGGAGTGGGCTTCCCATGGAGGCCTCCAGGACCCCTGGGCTGCTGTGAACACAGGCTGCTACCAACACAACGTGTCAGGAGAGCTCGCTGGGGACTTTGGGGTTCCAGATGCAAACCTGTGTCTGAGGTCCCTCACGTGATACCAGGCAGGTTGGCCCTAAGCAGAACGAGCTGCCCACCTGGTCAGTCTCCTCAGGCATGCACAGGTGCCCAGAGGTGACAGGAGTCATGCCACCAAAGTAAGAGGGATAAATGCAGAGTTTGTGTACCTGAAGATTTTGGGGGTTTTTTTGCTTGTGACAGAAACTGTGAGTGTTGCCAGAGTGCAAAATGCAGAACTTGAGAGGCGAGAGCGCAGGGCAGGACTGAAGGTGGGCTCCAAGGCCACTCCATCATCCTGAGGCAGGCAAGGACTCCATGTGCTTCTCTCACCTGCTGTCTCAGCCAGTGCACTTGAGTTTCTTGAACCTGGTCCCCATTTCACATTCAGCAAAAAAGAACAAATTTTGCAACAGAACATGTTTAGGGGAGGAGGAGGGGGGAAAAAAAACCCTGTCAGTCCTTCCTTTCTGACATGTTTTGAGAGTCAAATTTTTATCAGAGGAAAAAAAACCCAACCCAAAACTCAAAACAGGAAACTCTTATCAGCTTGCCAGGAAGCTCTATTGCTTTGTGGAAGTGTTACCCTACGGTCATTGCTACTTTCAGTAGCTGTTTGTGAGTAATTTATGGCTTTAAGGTGGGCGTCAATCTTCCATGCAAGCAGGGGAGAGGCCCTAAAGCTGGAAGGAGTAGTGGTAGGAATAGAGGGTGGAGGGGAAATACCAAGGAACAGGATTTGTATTATCTCACTACATATATTTACAATGATAAGATTTTCATTGTCTTCTATGGTAAATTATGATCCTGTTTTTGTTCTGTATTTGGATCAGGAAAAAGCAAACCCGTGTCTTCAAAAAATGCACAGGCTTAGTGTTCAGTGACTGTTATTCAGCAGAAGTAATCGAGGGACTTGGGATAATACGTAACTCCTTGGCAGGGGAATTTCTAAATTATTGCCTTATGGAGTTCTGTGTGCTTGAATTCTAAATGTGTGCAGGTGTCTTTGTGCAAATCATACAAAAATTTATCTAAAACCTATTAAAACCTGTCAGAAGGGGTTGTCTGGTTCTCTTTTGTGTCCCAGTTTTGGTGTGCCCATCTCCAACACAGAGCACTTGCTCATGTCCAGAATAATTTCTTTAAAACCAGTATTCCTGCAAAGTATCTTTGGATTTAAAAATAAAGAAAACAGTGTTAGGCAATGAATTAAGATGTATCTGAAAACTCTGTGTGTATGCACTTAATGCAGAGATCAGGAGCTCCTATCCCAAACTGCCAGGTAGCAGTATTGAACAGTTCTGGCTCTTGGCCTGGTGTTTATTTTTATTTTGCTTTTTTGTGCCCTGGTGTGTCTATTCTAGTACATTATGGATTGCTGTCACTCCTGTAGTCACCCAGCACAATGGGGATCTTTCCACCAGAGGCATTTTGCGTCCCCCAAGCTGTACGGAGCAGGCATGATGTGGAGAAGGAAGTGCAATGCTGCTGCCAGGTTATCGTGTTTGTCACATTGATTGCTGACTAAAGTGTATGTTTATCTCTTAGTTTGTGCTGGCAAATCTCTTTTACTTAAAAATAAGCATTAAACTTTTGTCTGGAAAGCTGGGTGTCTGGGCCATGAAGAGAAAAGATGATTTCTGAGTGCATAACCCATGACCAAATTCTTGAAGGCATTTTGGCAGCAGGGCTGTGCAGAGGAGCTGGGATATGTCCTGGGTAAGTTCGCTGTGTACCACCAGTGATGCAGAGCTCATTTCCATGGGCTCTGGCCTTGCATTTAGAAACACATCATAGTGTGACCAGGCTTTGGGAGTATGGGGACTGATGCTTTTTTGGGGGAGCAGTGCATTTCTTGGCGTGTCTTGGGCTGCCTTGTGGCTGGAGGTGTCCCTGTGAAACCAGCATCAGGGAGGTGAATCATCTCTGTGCTTCCATCTCATCACAGTGAGCACACTGTGAAACCTGGCTGTGCCCATTGGCTTTTGGGCTGACATCCCTCTCTTAAACAGGTCTTTTAAATACAAAGATTCACCCTTTTTTCTTTCCTCCCTCCAGTTTTTAAATGATGGTCTTAAACACAGTACTCTGTGTCCCGCTCTTCTGGGAAATTGCGTTGTTCCATGATTGCTTGAAGTCTTTGGCCAAGCATTGTTGATACACAAAAGTACAGCATCCTGACTGCAGTGGTGTGTGAGCCCATTTTTCTCCTTTAATATGCACTTATCTTTATAATAGGGCATAGGAAAACATTTCTCTGAAACCCAGTAACCAGTGGCCTTTCTTACTCGTTGGACTACATTCAGTGTTTGCACTAGCACTTCATTAGGAAATAGATAGCTATTTGCTGGGGCTGTAAAAAATCACTTTTCCTCTCCTTGTACCTTATCTCCTCTTCCTGGACAAAAGTCAAGAGCCTCTTTCCCCTTGCCCCTTCCCTCTTGGGTATACAATTGAATACAAATGATCCAAGGAGTATGATATGCTAGGTATTTTGCACACTCATCTCTGGGGAGCTGATAAGAGCAGCCCATCTCTCTGGAAACCTCAGCCTCTTGGCTGCTCACTCCTGCTGGGGTCAGCAGCTTCTTGCAGGGCCAGGAGGTGCTCACCTCCCTCGTCCTTCCAGCAAAGGACTTTGGAGCAGGCGATGAGGTTGCATCTGATGCCTCGAGATGCCTGAAGAATAATTAATGCTGTAAGGTCACTGATACGTTTGGTGGCAGAATTTGCAAACCTCCAACCAGCGTGGCAGGGGCCTTGAAAGACATTTCCTTTGCTAGAGGGGGGAAAATGGGCTGCTTCTGACCAGCTCTGGAGATGGTGGGAAGCCAGGTAGGAAGATGATCTGAACTTCCTCTTTTCCCAGGGGGTCTCCCAGTGGCCCAGGTGAGCCCACCAGCCCTGTATTGTCCCAACGTTGGCAGCCTTTCCATGTAAATCACAGTTCTGACATTCCCATGGCAGTGAGAAGCTGGCCGAGTGAATTCCCTCTGGGGACATGGGAGCGGGCTGGAGCAGCGTGTGCCTCTCGGGCTGTAACGATGGCCCACGGCTCTCGGCAGGACTGCACCAGCTTTTGTTCCCCTCTGTCCTCCTGAAAGGAAGTGGTGAAAGGCAGCCAGGCCGCCTTTATTTCTGTGAAATGGAGTGAAATGAGTGAGGCGACCCATCGGAAGCAGATTGTTAGAAATATTAGTGACCTTACATGATCTCTCCAGGGCTGGGAGAGGAGCAGGCAGAAAAGCCATCATGTCCTTGTTTGTCACGTTAGCAGTTTATCATCCATGCTCTCCTTGAGAAGGAGACATCGATGTTTCCTGCTGTGGGAGAGTAGCTTCTCCAGAAGGGTTGGACAGGCTCTCCACAGAGGCACAGCCTGATTTTAACAAGCTCTAGTTGCACCAGCCTGCCCTCGCTGTATAGACACAGCACCTTGGCCAACTTCTAGCAGGTTTCCCATGTTTTCCAGCCCCACCTCTCAACCCTTGGGACCCTCTTTGCATCTTTGTCAGCTTCTGTTGAGGGCTGTGCTGGGAAGTCACCTCTGCTGTGTTGCCGTGACCTTGCATGGACAGGCTTTTTCCAGAGAACAAGCAACAACACTCTTGCCTGTCTAGGAAGGCTTTTGAGGTGTCATCATAAGCACTTTTCTTCCCCCATCCCACGGTGCAGGTTGGATAAAGATTTGTGCTTCCCCAGACCCCATGTGGGAGAGGAAGGACAGAGAGTGGCCTTGAGAAGCGGAACGTTTGCAAAAAGCCACAACCAGAGCCCAAGACTGCTCCTTCCAGGTTCTCACGAGAGATGTGAAACTCTGCCCCTGGGTCTGTACTGAAATACTACCAAGCCTGAGATGATGTGATGCTTCTGGGGTTTGACTCAGCTGTGTAGAGGATGGAGGGGGAGGAAAAAGCTGTTCAAGCAGAAGCTTTGCCACTTCATAGGCAGCATGTGGTCTCTTTTCTGTGCTGTTCTGCTGAAGCGCTGTGCTTGAAGCTTGGCAGAGTCCTCTGTCCTCACAGACACGGGGAACAGAGGCTGGGAAAATACTGCAGGGAAAGGGCTGGAGCAATGCAATCAGCAGAGCTTAAAGGAAAGAATTGCTGCCATACCTCACTGCCTCATCAGTCTCCATTCCTGTGCAGTGTTTACAGGGGGGAAAACCCCAAACCCCTGCAAAAACCCCACCCCCGTAAAGGTCACACGGTTGCACAGACAGCTGTGGCACTGTCAGATCCACAGACTATGGTTTGCTTGCTGTGGGCCTGGGTGTTTGAGGTGTTCAGTCCCATGTGTTGCACAGCATTGCTGTACCTGATGGCTACAGCTGGTAAGGCAGAGCACTTTCTAGAGAGCTGATTACTGGGTATGCCACGTACTGCCTGCCTTGGGCTGAAGCAGGTTTGAACCAGGCCTTAAAAACCAGGTCCCAATGTGTCATCACTACTTTGAACCACATGGATTTTTTGATTAATGCTTTTTGATTAAAACATGTGAGACTTGGGGTTGACATTCACTGCTTGCATGACTCTTTTTTTGAAAAGATCTCTGCTCCTTGCAGAGATGCAAGACATCTCTGGGCAGTAAAACTTCTTTCCTGATTGTTCTCCCAGTCACTGGATTTTCTATTGCCCCTGAGCAGCCTATAAAGCTCTAGACTAGAACTAAATGGCAACCAGTAGATCACCTCCTTTCCCCTTTCAAGGCTGCTTAATTTCAGGAGGAAGAGCGAAGCCTTGCTCAGCTGAGAAGGAAGAGGAGCTATAGGTGTGCTTTGCTATCTTGTGTTGGTGGGACCTGGGAAAAATGCCACCAGTTCTTTTTATAGTTTAGTTTGCAAGCTGTATTTCTTGGCAGAGAAGATGATCATTGGTCTGTTTTTATCCCTTTGGCATGATGAGTCATCAAAGATGATATTAATTAGAGAACTAAACTCCCTTGGTGACAAATGGTGCAAGTTCTATAGTTTGCCAAGGGTTTGTTCCATGCTAGAACTGGATTGAGAGGTGCTGGTTAGTTGGTATGGAAGCTTAAGCTCCCAATCACCTTTCTGTGCATGCAGAAGAATTGAAATTCCCAACTGGGCAGATGAAGGAACTCTTTACTGAAGGACTGGATAATGAAATTCTAACTGGGGAACAATTCTGCTTCTGAAAACACACCTGTGAGTTGCCAGCTTGGACTGCAGCTACACTGCAGTTCTGATACAACTGGAGATGCCTGTGCTGTGGGACATTGAAGCTTTAAAGATGGTAGGATGCAGGGAATTCCTCCTAGTCTGTTATGAATGGCTTAAATGTGGTAGGCAGACAGGCAGCAAACTCTTAATTTTGATACCTTTCCACTGCCTTTAGTGGAAGTGGAAACTCTGCCTTGAAAGCTCACGGTTGAAGGAGATCAGAAAACGGCCAGAGAGCTTTCCCTGGGAGCTGTGCTTCCTACTGGCCTCTGTGCTGCCATCACCTTATAAGGAGCTTCTGTGAGCCTCATCTTGCTAATAAATGTGCAGGGTGGTGGGTGAAAGCTGTCAGGGAGAGTTGATGTTTGCTTGCAGGGCACTTGTGCGGCGTAAGGAGAGGAATTCCACGCACACGCCCTTGGTTTGCGCAACGGCCCAGGCAAGGAGGGTGAACTAATCCAAGGCCTATAAATATCTCCCACGTTCACGTCTTCTGCAGGCACTCATGAGGCCTCGCTGACGGCTGTTTACAGGACACGTAAGCAGCTGGAGAGGAGCCCACTTCAAACCTAGCAACTCGTGCAGTGTTTGACAGCGAAAGGCTCAGTGGAACGGGCACGCCGAGGAGGACGTGTGCTGTACTCAGCATGGATTTCTCTCCCTTCAGGCACCGAGGAATTGTTTCAAAGGCCTGCTTTAAATACTGGATTTGTTACTCTATCAGCAGTGCCTAGAGGAGCTGGAAAGCTACACAGTGATTGACTTGCCTGCACTAGCCTTGAACTTCTTCACATGTTGAGATTCCAAGCTAAGCCCTGTTTTTCCCCCACCCTTGGACAGACTAGGAAGAGAAGGGAAAGGCTCATAAGCACAAGGAAGGAAAGGGAAAGACCAGAAAATAATAGATGCTATGCTATGTTATGAAAACTCCACAAAAATAACTTGGATGTTACCAGTCAAGCTGCTCCTCTGGAGTAATTCAGTGCTGTTCTCCATGAGTGTTCCCACCCATGTGTCAGGCTTTGAAGGACTTGAGGACTTCTGCATCTAGGAAGGGCTTAAATAGTCTGTTGTGTCCCCTGATTTACCAAAGCCTGAATGTGGAGCCACAGCTTCTCTCTATAATAAAAGAAACATGAGATAAACAATAGCAGAGGTGGAAATGATGTAAGAGGTGTAGCATGATGTGAGGTGATCTTCTAGAGGAGCTTGTCTGCAGTTCCACTGTCCCTCTCTGTAAGGTCAAACAACCCATAACTTTTGCTCACTAACCAAAGGCTGCTGTCATATGGACAAAGCATTAAGGCATAATAAGGGGAGTAACTTAAAAGAACAGTTTCCAGACTTAAATCTGAATTTCATTGTTGTATGAGGTTTGTGTTGGAACTTAAGGTGATGGAAAAACTGATTCTAACCTTTTCTGTTTGATTAAAAATCCCTCTGAACTTCAGCACGCTGGCTAAATTCCAGCTCCCAGAAGTAATTGCCTTTTGCTAAGCTACTCACCTCCTGTGAAACCTTATTCAGGGAACTTAGTGTAATTATTATTCTTCCCTTCAAATAAATGGTTGTATAGCAGTGTTGATCTAATCTGCCTGTCATGTTCCACAGTAGAGAGAATGTCATTTTCAAAAAACTCATGTATTAGCCCATATACCATGTAGGTACAGATGTTTCTGCTCTAGATCCTTCCCAGAGAGAAGACCAAATGCAGTTCCTACTTAGAGGGGTAAAAAAAAAAGGCCTTTTTGTTCTTCTGACCCTGTGAAAGCTCTTCTGTGTGAGGATGAGTAGAGAAGGACATGAGAGGATCAGAGAAGTGAGTGGTAGTGGTGTGTTCACATGATAAAATCCCCCACCCACAGACAGCAAATGAATCGGTTCCTCTGTATAACCTCCTGGGGAAATCTTGTTTGGTAATTGAGAGCTGCTCTTGGGAAAAGGAAGCACTGTTGGACACAGATAACTGCCTTTGGAGAGTGGCTCTGTGAACTGGCAGGAACATGCACTGGCTGGAGGCCTGCGTGCAGTGCCTGGAGTCCTGGTGGGCCTGGGAAATCACATCCTTCCACAGATGTGGGAAACAATACAGGTGGCTGGGATTGCCCAGGGAGTTGTAACTCGGAAGGGAAAAGGAAAGTAAAGGGGGTGTGTGCATTTGCAGCTGCTATCTGGGAAGGGGATGGAGAAATGCATGCATCTTCTCATGGCCATAGTGGAGATACAGGATTCCATGATTTCTATATATAGAACGGAGCGTTTAAGGTTTGATGTGGGTCTTCGGTGTTTTAGTGGGATTTTGTTTGATTGTTATTGATTTTTTTTTTTAATTTCCTGAAGAGCCTAGCAAAAGTGAAATGTGCTGGATGAAGTTATCTGACTAAAGAGGACTATTCATAACCTGTCTCTCTGGAAACACAGCCTCCCTCGCAGCTGTCCCGTTCCCTCTGTAGCAGGGTTGCTTTGTCTCCCTGCCCTGCTGGCAGACCCTGGTGCAATCCCATTAAGTAATGGTGTGTTTGTCAGTGGAGTGCTGGTGTTTTTTCCTCTCTCCCCACCACGAGTGGGGAAGCTGCACTCTGACAGTGCCAAGCGGTTCCTGAGGGGTGTTGAAAGCAAACCCCACCCAGCAGCGCTGCGGCGGCGCCTCGCACACTTGACCTGTGCAGGCAGAGCTGTGTGCTGCTGTCCTGCTGGCCCTTCTGGGTGAATCCTGCGGGAACATCCTGGAGAGGCTGGCACAGGGACGAGAGGAGCACAGTGTACGGAGCAGGCAGGAGCTGTGGAATGTGCTGGCATACCCCAGCCACGGTGTGGGGGTAACTGCTGCTACCAGCAACACAGGGAATGTTTCCTGTGTAACAGTGAGCTCTTTTTTGAGATTGATCTAAAGCACAACTGCAGTCAGACACTGATAACTAACCTACCACCTACAACAACAGGACAGTGGTTTGGCTTGTGAACTTGTATGCACAAACAATCAGGCACAAATGTGCCCTGAAAGCTGTTTGATTGCTGTTACAATGAATTTTTGCCTACCTGAGCACCTCGCTGGAGTGTACAGGGAAGAAGAGACTACTAGGCCTCACCTTCTGCCATCCCCTTTGAAAGAACCAGTAATGTTCTGCTTTTTAAGGAGTTAAATTTCAGCATGATATGACTGGCACAAGCAATGTGCTCTATGAGTGGCCATCAGACAGTTGTGCCCACAGAGGTAGAGTTGATTCATGGTGCTCTGCTCAGTTTTAGCTGGAGTCCAATGGATGCAAATTCCTCAGGAAGACCTGGACAGCCTTAGCAGATGTGTACTGTGATGACAGTTAAACTGGGGGTTACTGGGTAGCTGAACTGGAATGACACAGTTTGCTGGCTTTTCCCTCAATTTGCATTTATTGCTTTTGCTCTCCACCCTATGATCTCCTCTTCACCCATATCTCATCCTGTACAGATGCTAAATGGAAACTCTGCCAACTACTACAGCTCATACCCTCTCTCCAAATGCTTCCCCAGGACTGTCCTAACTGCTTTCCCTGTCTTATTCCATGCCTCTCACTGTCCCACTCTGGGGATAGCTATCACTGTCATGAACATCTACAGAAAAGAAAGAATAAAGACAGAATTAGTCAGTAAGATTTAAGACTGAGGTTTTTTGCATCCATTCCAGATCTCGATAAATTTGTAGCATTCTCATCTGTGACTGGCAGGAAGGAACTCTTTCAATATATTCTTTTTTCTACTGAAATGTGGTGGTTACCTCTCCCCTGTACTGAACAAGGTGAATCAGGGGTACAATTCCTCTTGCTTTGGCAAGTATGGAGGTTGTGATTCGACTGCCAAGAGAGAAAGATGTTCCAGATGTCAACCAGGTCATTCAGCAGTGCACACCCCAGTCCAGCTGGGCTGATCTGTACATGCACGTTAGGGAATGTGCATAAGGATAATCTCCTCCCTTTGTTGCGCTCACAAATAAGCTTTTTTTTTTCCAGCTGCATTTCATTTTGCTGTATAAAGAAGTAGACAGATCTGGCCTTTCTTTTTTAATAATGTCTTAGGACCAGGGTACAAAAAAGGTTAATGCATTAATTTTTAAGACAAGTGATAAATGTACTGCAATAAGCACATCCTACATACACAGAATATATTTCTCTATATAATATGAACACAAGAGATATAAAATAAGTTATACTTATCTTGGTTTTTCATCACAGTAGGAGCTCAGCTTATATAAAGTGACAACAGGATTGGAACAACACACTGCTCCAAAGCAACAACAAAAACCAGAAGAGTGCACGCGCACATGTGTGTTTAGGCAATGAAATAGGAAATTGAGGGATTTCTGCTAAAACTGGGTCTTGAAAACAAAAATTTCATAGAGCATGACAGAAGTAGGGAAGGTCTCTTGGCTCAGGGTAGAAGTTCTGGATGGGATCAAGTGTAACTGTGCAGTGAGAAGAGTGTGTGAAGGCTGACATCTTGGCTAGGTTTGTGGAGGCACAGAGCAGAGCAAGCTCTGCCCAGTGCCCCTGTGTGTTCGGCCCTTGTGATGGATCCACCTGACAGTGTGGGGTTGTATCTGTACAGTGAGAATGGGGCCTCGTGGCTTTCACTGTGCACGATGAGAGCAAACACATCACTTCACAGGAATCACTGACACCACCACTGTTCAAAGAGCAAACATTACCCACTGGCTGTGAAATGTTGGGTGAGCCTGGAGGCCGTGTTCCTCCCTTCCAACCCACCTGATGTCCACCTCTAGGGCTCCCTCCCTCTGCTTCCCTTGGAGTGTGGTTCTCTTGGCTGTGCCTGCAGAACAAATCTCCCCTGGGGACGGAATGGGAGGTAGTGATGATTGGGAACTCTGAGTGCCTGTCCCACAGTGAACAATGAGGAACTCCAGCTGCCCAGTTCAGAGCTCTTTCAGATTTTATTGATGTATTTTTCTTTAAGGACAGGGGAACGTTTGTAAAACTTGCATCTTAACGGTGAATCAAGGTTCCTAAAGTTCTTAACTCTGGGGTTTAGTATCTAGTATTTTAGTGTGGGCTTATGTTAATTACAAAATGCTCTTTATTTTGGCCAATAGCTTGAAGACCTTGTGGTTTCTCTTAGTCTCCTGAATTTTGCAAGACCCATTAAAAGGCAGAAGGTGCAGCCAAAGCTCAGGAGTGATACTGGCAGTTAGCAGATTTCTATTAGTGCCTATTCCACTCTCCAAAAATGCAGCCCTGTTCAGGTTTTCTTCTACTCTTGCTTAACAGAGTCTCCTAGTTTGCGACAACCTTTACCTTCATGTTTACAGACTACACATTAGAAAGCAGGGACAGTACACTGGAAGAGTTAATTGCATATCATGAAGGGTTGGACTTTTTTGTTCTGCTTTAGATTTTGTTCTTCATACAGCAAAGTAGGTACAAATCCAAATGTGATCTCACATCTAAAGGTATAATTTAAGTAAACATGTTTTTCTAGATCTTTTATTTTCCCTTTCCCTCTCCCCTGTAACCTTCCTTTCACTCTGTTATTTTCCTTTTGGATGGAGGGAGGAGATGGGAAGGGAGCTCATTTGGCAGCTCATGACCCTCCAACTTGACTTTAATGAGATGATTCGCCAAGGCAAACTCCTCATCATCCAGCATGCCATCTTTGTCGATGTCAGCCAGTTTCCAGATCTTGCCCAGCACGGTGTTGGGCAGCTTGGACCTTACCATCTCCTTCTTGGCATTGGCACCAGTTATTTTACCATCGACAGGCGAGAGCGTGTAGAAGATCTCGTCGTACATGGGCTTGTCCCTGGCCACCACCCACTCGGCGTCATCGATCCCTTCTCCGGCGCCTTCTCCGTAGCCGTGGCCGAAGGGACCATGCAAGGTGCCCTCGAAGGCTCCTCCCTTCACCATCTGGGTTGGCCGCTGGGACTCTTCCTGGCGGACGAGCACCATGAGCTGGGCGATGTCGTTGGCCAGCATGTCTTCCACGGTCTCCAGCAGCTTGCTCTTCAGAGGCTGGAACTTGCTAAAATCCTGGGCTTGCAACTGATCCTTAAAATGGGACAACACAGCAAGAGGTGAGCGACATGGCCGTGTATATGGTGGAGTAATGGTGTACAGTGGGATGCCTGCCTGCTGCTCGGCTCACAAAACCCTGCTACTGCAGAGGAGTGGGGAGTTTGGCATTCCTTCCTCTGACAGCCCTGCTTTCAGCATGGGATGGGGTCTCCCTGGCCAGCCTTGCTCTTACTTTAATCCTCTCAAGTCCTACAGAAAATGACCAAATAGTTCAAGGCAAACTGGTTGTGTGCTCTTGCTACCTCCTTCAGCCAGTGCTCTACATTCCCTCCCCCTTCTGTGCTCTGGGAAGGAGATGCCACCTGGCAAAAGACCATTGTACTCATCACCATGCAGTGCATCTTTCAGATGCCGTCAAGAAAGTAGCACATCTGTAAGAGGTGGTGAGCATGTCTTTGCAGCATGGCTCAGATTCTGTAATTTCATAGCTAAGCAAAAGGGCTTTGAGTAGGGCCTGCAGAGAACTCTCTACTAGCTGCAGAAAGACCCACAGCTTTATCTTTCACTCTCTACTCATTAAATCCACACTATTCACTCCAACTGGATTCATACAGGTTTTTTTAAACACACATTTTAACAAGCAGTGAAGGAGATCTCCTGTTGGCTACACCCTATAAATCTCACTCCAAACAATGTAGGGAGAATATATTTTCAAAAATTGGCAAATGCTGTTTTCCATAGGTAACTAGTAACAACCTCAAGAGCTAGAACTCAGAACAGGTTTTTGCTTGGGCTGAAGCCACACAGCAATGCAGCGGTGTCCAGCACTGCTTGAATGTACAATACAAGGCTCTGATCCAAGGTCCTTTGAAGTTTTCGACCTGTGTGAGCACTGGGCCAGGTCTCTGGTCTGCAGAACAAAAAGCCTGCTTCTCTGCTTAAAACTGAAAAGGGGCTTTAAGTTTTCACACCTTCCTTTCTCTCTTTCTAGAAACAAAGAGAGAAGTAGAAGACAAATATAGCTCTTGAGGAATGTGGCATATGTAGCCTTTTCAGGACACTGCTTTCCTTTTATTATAAATTAACAGTATGCTTAGGCCTGAAAAATCTGCAAATGGAAACTGGAATTAAAAATAAAGAAGAACAGAAGACTTTTATTGCTGTAAAGTGCTATTCAGGCAAAGATATGAGAAGTGAATGTGAAGCTGTAATGCTTCACATGAGCTCTATGTGTAAGAAGTGCTCATGCCCAAATATAGCCTGCACATATTTTAAGGCACATTTCAACATTATAACAGGCTTTTCCCACAGGTGGCAACAATCAATGTCTGCATGGTTCTGTTGTATTCCCTGCAGTTACTCTAATGCTCTTTCCTTGGATGTTTGCCAGGATGCCACTGCTTACCTGCATCTTTCTCAGATTAGGGAAGTCTCCTGGTGAGATCTGATGCTCCCGTTCAATCCGGGCATAAATATCTCCCAAGTTGTTAACAAGCTCTTTCTTTTTATTGTCTTTCCCAAACATTGAGGGCATTTCCTTCTTTAGGGAACTGATGATGTAGGCATGGACCTGAAGGGAATTAAATTATATGGAATGAAGGCAAATGTTAAATAGCACATCAGAAAATTCTTCTCAGCAGAGTATCTGTGTTTAGGATTTGCCTCCATCTTGTCCTACCCTGAAGAGCAACCTGAGCTCCTCAGCTTGCCTGAACCTATGGATTGTTATTCCAGTGCTCAATGCTCAGCTGTGCGCTCCGTCTGTGCTGAGACAACACGAAAACAAGGTGTAGTCCTGAGCATACAGACAGTGACATTCATATGCACTTTCTGGAGGGAGTGGTGGGTTTTTTTTCCTTCCACTGGGCATGGCCTTCAAGGGAACAGTCCCTTCCCAGTCCAAACATACAGGTTCAATGTTTTAGTATGAATATCAGTCCTTAACTTATGTAACATTGTGGCTTATTTTTTTAATGGTGAACCAAGCATTTTTTCTTGAAATGTAGACCCTTGCATTGAAAGCTTTTGAGGGATCTTTTGATCTCTTTTCTCAATTGATGTGGGGTTTTCTCCTGTATTTTTAGGGGCTTCTTTCTGATTATTTCAAATACTCAGGGATACTACAGGCTTATTTATCGTTTGTGTGAGTCTCCACCTCCTGTGCATCCATCTAAGTCAGGTATCCTTCTTGGCTAAAAAAGTTTAAGGCAAAAGACCTAGAGCTTATCAATTCCCTGAGTGTATGATTCTGATATACTGAATTGGTCCTAATTCTCAACTTGCTACCACAGAGCAACTCCTTTCCAGATCCCTTCAAGTGCTACCTGCTTTGATCTGTAGTTACCTTCCTCACTTGGGCCTGCCATGACTGGCACACCAAACAAAGGAGTTGTTTTGTTCCCATACTGGCATAGGGCTCATCTGCTGGGCCTGAGTTAAATGGGATGGAAAAAGAGTAGGATCCACCAGCTCTGCAAGCTCAACTGGCCAAAACCACTTCTCCATAGGCTGCATGCTGCAGACAGCCCAAACCAAATGCTTGGGGCTTCTACGCCAACACCTACCTTGGCCAGCCGTGCTCGCTTGATGAGATCATTCAGCTTCCTCAGGGCTGCATTGCGGGGCAGGCTCTGGATATCCCTGAACAGGTCCTGCTCCTCTGCCTCAAACAACTTGCGGTTGTCGGGGATGAGCAGTGGATGGGACCAGAAGGAGCCGATGTAGACTCTGATGACCTCGGGAGTGTTGACGATCTTTCCCAGGGACCACATGAGGGCACCGTACACCCGCATCAGCTGCTGAGTCTCTATCTGGTCGGCCTTGTTGAGAACAACTCTCATCTTGTCCTCGTGGTTCTTCAGGGCCTTGATGACCTCAGAGAATTCATCAGAGATGTCCAGCTTGTGAGCATCAAAGAGGAGAATGATGCGGTCAACCCGCTCCGCAAACCACTCCAGTACAGCAGCGAAGTCATAGCCTGCAAGGGGGGGAGGAAGAGCAGAGATGCAGCAAACATGGGAGTAGAGGGCCTACCTGCTGTACTCAAACTATATCTGTACCTAACTGAGGGTAAGCTTGCAAGGAAGTGGCTTTCCCAGTAGAGCAGGTAGCTTGATAAGGAGATGAGGCATTGTCCTTCACGTGGAAATGTCACAGCACACAGTTAAGGACAGGTCTTGTCCTCTCCACATTGAGATCACCCAAAGAAGTCCTGAACTTGTGCTCCAGATCTTCATTCAAATACACATCAAGGAGCAACTGCTGTATTCAAACACCTAATGCAGAAGTCTTGTATGTGGCAACAAGAGAGGTCTAATTTGTGAATGACTGGCCATCAGCGTAGCCTACAAAGAAAGCTGGGTAATTGCAATATTTGCACCCAGACTGGTTTGAGATGTATATCTCCACTGCTTAATAAATCTCAGGTCTTGTCTAGTTGTGCAAGACTAACTTTGTCCCATCCAATTCAAAACCCAGCATGCAAATAACCTTCCTTAGCAGAGTAATCATCCCATCATACCTGCTGCATGTGCACAAAGCCAAATGATTTATGTTCACTTAGCCAAGGGCTTGACGCTTAGCAGACAGCATTGCTGCGAACACCAGAGGCAGACACAGGCCAGGAACAGTGGGTTCAAATTTCACATGCCTCAGGACTAAACATAATGGATTCACTGTCAGACTGGGTCCATCTCTAAGCAGTACAGGGCATGATAAATAGTGTGTGGAGAAGTCCCTAAAACAATAGTAATGACAGCAACAAAATTACCTTTTTTCCTAGCTCTGTGGCGGTTTTCTATCGTACTTTAAAGTCTTGGTGAGAGACTGGTTGGTTCTCTCCCCCTGCTCTGTCAGGCTATCCTATGCTGTGCAACATTTGGGGTTATCTGAGTTGCCAGAGTACTGCACTTTGTTAAGGGAAATCAGGACAGAGCAAATGCTATTTGCATTCAAATCCTTTAATATACTATTTTAATCTTGGCTTTCATGAATAAATACATGATAATTAGTTTGGTGCTCTTTCCTCCTGCTCCCCTTTCTTTTTCTTCCTTTTTTTCCTTCTGTGCTCTCTAAAACCTAGAGGGCAACCAGTGCATCCCCATCATTAGACTGGAACTACAGAAGAGAGGATAGCTGAGCTCTGATCTTGCTTTTTCATGCTGGCATTTTCTTCCATATGACTAAGCAAACTGGAGTGAAATCCTGGCTCTCATGTCAGGAGTAAAGCCTGTGTGAACTTTCTCTTCTGGATAAATTGGTATTAACTTTTTGCCACTGAGAACTTTTATACAACTTCAAAGTATTATTACTGGGCAGTGTTCTGCTTTGGTCAATTACAGTTTGCTCCTTACAGGAAAAGGGGGTGGCAGAGTTGTGGGTGTGTGAGGTGTGGGCTCTTGGATGTGGATACTTTGCCTTGCTCTCTTCCATGGGATCTATAGCAATCTCAAATGAAAGACAGATGTTTGTCCCACCAGTGTCCTTCTGCTCACTAGGACATGAGTGTCTCCTCTAACAAGAGCAAGCAATGCTGGGCCCTGGCTCTTTGCTCAGCTACGTTTGATGCTGAGAACTTCAGAGAATTCAGAATCAGTATTAGCTTTGACAAAGACCTTCTGAGCATTCAATATGTTATACAGATAGCCGCATATCTTGCTCAGTCCGTGTGTCTGACCTCAAACACAGTCACAAGTCAGTTTTTTAAAACTGAAATAAACTTGATCCTGCTCACTTTGAGATATTAACAGCCTTTTTTAACCGTAGGTGCTAACCTCAGCTTTTTAACCTCAGGTGTTCTGGCTACAGGGAGCTCTGCTCCACTGCTCTAATTGCAAATCTGCTGCAAAGATCAGTGTGCTGACTCCTTCCTAACCTGTGCTGGGGGCAGTGGCAACAGGACAAAGTCGATGCTGACACCTCACTTCACTTGGCCTGGGTTCAGGCTGTCAGCTGTCCCTCTGCAAGCAGATCAATGGGTGTGCAAACAGGAACCTCCCCTGGCCCCTCAAACTTTGCTAAACAGAGGATACACAGACTTTATGTTCACGTCTGCCAGGGCTGGACGTCATCTGGCATGGCAGGACAGTTTATTCTTCATACGCAGAGCTACACAGCTTGCTTTTCCATCATGGAAGCAGTGAGTCAGGGTGACTTTATTTGGAGATGTTTGTGCATTTAACCTTGTAAAATCTCATGGACTGGGATGTTTTCTTGTCAAGCTGCCACATGTTTGAATCGTACCATAGCTACTTTGTCCAGTCTTTTTCTTGGGAGAATCGGGTGGAAAACAGTCATGCTCCCTAGGCTACCTTGTAATGCTACAGTGATGTCCTGTCACAGATCATGTGGATGGTTTCCCTCTGACAGTAGAGGAACAGTCACTGTTACATCCTCTGTTGTGTTAATAGGGGCTGGAATGAGTTAGGGGAAGTGTCTGCACCTGACATTCAGTCCACCTTGCAAGGATTTAGTAAAAGTGGGAACTGATTATTTAAAAGAAGGGAAGCATAGGAAAAAACTGTAACTGTAGTTTTGGTATTAACTGAGGACTGGGAGACTGACCTTAGCCTGGGTCTCAAGGTTTGTCCAAAAGTATCTTTAGATGCTTAGCTCTCATGATTTTTATCCTGTATCAAGCCTGCATCCACAGTGGCACTTAGAAGGTATCTATTTCCTGAGCCTCTCTTTCCTATTAACAAAGATGAATGTTGCTCTACCCAACAAGAAAAGGAAATTAATATCTGCTCAGATCCTTTGTGCATTCCCAGCTGCTACAGTAACATACAATGAATCTTGAATGTCCCTGTGGACTTCATTAAATGTCTAGATTGATTAGCAGACCTTTCCTAGCTTCTTTGCTTGCTCAGAAATACTCTCCTGACAGCTGTCCTGCATATCTCCATTAAAGAGAGAACAAAGCCCTGGAGAGTAACACTTGCTGTTGACTGCTCTGAAACATCACCATGGACTCGTTTACATCCCAGACTGGGACAAAAGCCCAACCCACACCCTCCCCTTGTATGTCCCACTTGCTCTGGCTCTGGGGAACCTCTCCTGTTGGTGCCCAGATGAGCAAGAAACAAGTCTTGTGTGTGCAGTGCTACTGATCCCAGCTGCATTCCTCTGTATGGGGGTACTTGGCAGGAAAAACGAGGAAAACAGGAAAAATGAGGTGTAAGTGTATGTATTCTGTTCTTAAGTGATGGAACGCTATAGAGGGAAAGAGGGAAAAATTATCCTGAGTGCTGTAAAGTTCCTTAACACGCAGCATGACGTGGGACAGAGCTCTGTTTACAACTGTCTACTCAGAGTCACTGACTGTGGTAGTGTTTTCACACACAGTGCCTGGAGAATTGCTACAGATGTGATTCACGGGGTTGACTTTGCAGTCTTGCTTTTAGTGTATAACAGAGTAGATTGTTACTAAGGCATTTGGATAGCAGGATGACAGTGTAAATGCCTACGGGCAAGCTATTAAAAAAGGTGTTTAAAAATAAGGTCTTAGATTAATATTTTAATGTTTAGTTTGGAGTTTTCATTTTTGGAGCTTTCATTTTTGGAGGGCTCTACAATGGCGCAGAGAACTCGGGGCATTTTGCCTGGCTCTAGCCAGAGCTGGAGGTGTTCAAAACCTGAAAACATGAGGCTCATTCTGTAACTAAACTTAAGCATTATAGCCTCACTTTCGTTTCTTCCCTCCTGCCCCTTTTTCATTTCCCAGATGCACTAGGCCTGCCTCTTTCTTCTGGCAGTTTATTACTGTGTGAGCTTAGACCAAGAACTGATCCTCATCTGCAGTCAAATTAGGAGTTTTCCTGGTGTCCCTTGCTCATTCCACTGCAAATGTGTTATGTCTCCCTGCACCTCCCTCTGTTGTAGGGTGTTGCTAAGGCCTCTTACAAAAGCAGGCAGGCACTATCTCAGCTTTGGCAGTGTTTCAGGGATGGGTGAAGCTGTCCATGGAACTCAGCATGGTTTTATTGTGAACTTACAGGGTGGCTGGAAAGCCATCTGCTTGCCAAAGCTGCATTAATGCAAAACCATTATTACAGGGATGTTCAGACAGAACTGTAAAGGGAAGAATTTGCTGTTCAGTAATTCCTGTCTGTTGTGCTTGCATCCCTGTTGAAAAATATGCTGCATATTTAAACATTCTCTAACATCACTGATGCAGCTTCTTTCACAACCTCCAGATAAGGTGAACATGAAGAGAAAATGAGTCCAAATCATACAGTAGTATGAGGACAAGATGAACATGATAACAATTTTTTTTCCATCAGATGTTTTTTTCATGGGACAGGTTTCCTTCTGACAGCATGAAAAGGACTCAACAGACTTAACACAAAGCTGACAAGTCAGCAGGACTGTCAGTGGGTTCAGCCTGCAGAGAAAATTATCATCTTGCAGACACCTTGCCACCTAGACTCCATAAGGCAGGCTGGCCTAATGAATTCTTGTCTGTGCAGCATTGGAATACCTGGCACCATGCATTTCACCAAGATCTGCAGGATTATGCAATTACATTCTGTCAAGTCAGATCAGGCATGATACAGTCTTTATGCTGACTGTGGGAAGATGGATGATACCTGACCCAGCAGAAAATCTGCCTGGCTATAAGATTTTAAAGCCAATTTGAACCAGTAAGGAGTGGGCATGCACTGGTTCAGCATTCCTCACCATGTAGCTTCACTGGTTGTTGGTTTAGGTTTGTTTAGTTTGTTTGTGCTATTTTTTTTTTTTACTGGTAGCAAGCATACTAGTGATTTCCTGTCTTGTGGAACTATAGCCACAGGTCCTGTGGTAGTGGAGTTCAGGTGGGGTTGAATGGAAACAGTGATATCAAGAAGTGCTGAAAACCCTAAAGCTGCTGCTCTGCACCAGATATTTCACACCTTGCTGTTATTACTGCTGTAAACTGCGCTGCTGCTTTTAGCAATTTATTTCTTTCCTGTTGAATTTTAGTCACTGGGAGCTTCCTTCTCATCTATCTAAAGCTGGTGTTATCTAGAGATGAAAGATTTACCAGACTGTGCCACTCTGTAAGGCAGAGTTTTATGGCAATGTCCCTATTTGTCCAGCGGGAGATGGGTTCTGATTGTCTGAGGACAACATCCCAAGATGACACTCTGAACACTGACTGCCTAGAGAGTGATCAGCTCTGGGGAGATGAAATGAAATGAAATGAAATGAAATGAATGCTGATTCCAGTGAGCTTATGACTTAAATTCTTGTAATTGAGTAAGAGAGCTTTGAGGCTTAGTCTAACTGGTCACAGTGATGTCCTGCCTGAAAGCCCTTCAGAGTCCAGGGAAGAAGACTTATGTCATTGCAAAACAAGCAGGCAGTCCACATTGGAGGGGGAGAATGTGCCAGGAGGGGCAGGTGTTACCCAAATGTGACAGATGGCTGTGAGCAAAGGAGAAGGAAGGTCACACGATGGTCAGAAGAAGAAAATGAGGGAGGGAGGGGGAAGTTACACATCCCTTTGAGGACACACAAAGTGAGTGGGAAGCTGGGTTGGGTGGCAGTTATGGTGTCCTAGAGAGAGAAGGGTGCTGGGTAAGAGTATCAGAGAAGAAACAGCTGGGACTGGGTGGAAGAACAGTGATTTGAGCAAGTTTTCTTGAGGTGAGGAGCTGGTGGTGCCAGCAAGGAGAGGACAGAAGGGATGATGGAAAGCAAGGGATGGGTACTGGATACACCTCACTGCAGCTCATCCTAGAACACCTTTGTAAAAAGCTGCCATACTCCTCTCTGGAAGTGGCTGCCTCCCAAGGGAATATAAAGAGATTCCTGTAATGCATATCTGTGGGTGTGTTGGGAAGTACACAGAAGGCTTTTGGGATGAAAAGACTTCTTTGAATGTCGCATGCCCTAATTTCTAGAGCAGGCCCCAGCCTGCCAATCACTTCTGCCTGTGCCGATACTCAAATAAATAATCTGTCCTGGAGCTGCTGATTCAGAGCACTGGGAGCTACATCCTCCTGCCAGTGCTCCACATTTCCTCCTCTTCTGTACCAAGAACTAATGGAAACATTAAATACGTTTTGGAGGCTTTAAGGTTTCCAAAACCAAGGCAAAAGGACTCAAAGCACAGCAGGTCTCTGTTCCCAGCCAGCAACAATGCTAACATTTACATTAACCAGTACCTGGAGGGCCAGACTGTGTGGCCTTTTGCTTTCATGTTGTTTACTGCAAGGGCTTCAGGGTGGGGAAGAGACTGGGAGCCTGATGGGGCTCTGGCTTTATGTCACTGGAAAGTCAATGAAACCTCACTGGGCGCATTCAAATCAGGTGGAGCAAAACTGAGGAGAGCATTGTCCAGAGCTAAGTTTCTCTTTAACAGCCTGTTTAACTCCAGTGTACACACAGCCAGAACTTGTCCAATCTACAAGTTTTTATCTTTGCCACTTGTGACAGATGGGCCTGAGCGTTACCTGGTACTTGGGCCAATTCTGAAAACAGTTTCTAGACAGATTTTGAGACCTCAGAAGGCACTTGAATACAGGCCAAGTTTTCCAGAGAAACAAGTACATAGCAACGTTGATGTGCAGCTGGGATTCCAAGGAAGCTGCTTCTACTACAGCATCCAAACACAAACTGAATTCTCCTGTATACATACTTTAAATTTCAGGAGAAATCACGTTTGAAAAGCTGGCCCGAAATGGCCACCAGTGACTGACGGCTCCCAGGGACACACACATTCCTTCTCCATTGTTACTCAGGATGCTGAAAGAATGCATGATGACCATAAATAACGCAAATTGATGAGATGCTGATGGCATGACCATCTTCCCTCAATGCAATAGATACTTAGAATATTTCTGGAGTGCACAGTGCACAACAAATGGACAAGCTGCACAGCTGTTGTAAAATCCAGACTTGTTTAGTAACACAAATTAAATGCTTGCTGTATGTTAACAGGAATAGAAAAAAGCACAGCCTTTTCTATCTGTGCAGCCATTTAATCTTGTTCTTGGTGTTATTTTTTTTGCTCTTCCAGTTTTGGAACTGCAAGATATATCACTATTTCCAACCCTAATCATGGAGACAGTCCCTCTCCCCCACCCAGTACCAAACAAAATAATGGTTTGGCTTTCTTAAACCCCAAATATAATCTTGACCTTTTTTTTGCATACTGCTTTCAGGTCAGAAGAGTTAGGCTCACAGCTTCACATATTTCTAGAAATAAAAATGAGAACTGTGCAGATTTTCTGCTCATTTTCATGTTGCTTTTAAGAGGAAGTGCAGAACAGTGTGCCTATAAGAGCTGAGCATTTCAGTGGAACAGTATGTGTTATGTGAGACTGTGATAAAATCAGGCAGGCTGGCAGAGGAGCTGTAATGGAGGTGAACTGGAAAGTCAAAACGAACCAGTGCACTTTCACCCTCCCAGCCAGAGTGAAATACAGAATATAAGCAAACATCACCAGTGGGGAGTATTATAGCAAATATTTGAAATGCCTCCCTTTTAGAGGCTTTCAGGGTGGATGCCTTTAGTTTGTATCATGCTGTTGCTAGCACACGTGACAAAGCTGCTCAGAAAAAATATTTTTTGTTGCCATTGTACCCTAAACAGCATTGCATGAAGTGGGAGAACATCAATTCCCTTGGTGTTTGCTTTCCCCTTCCAAGCATGGCTCTTTGAGACACAGCCAGGCTGAGAGCTCTGCACTGCCCAAGACTGTTGCTATTGGCATTTTTCTTCTTGCTGTCAGACTGGTGAGTGATTAAGTGTCCCTGGTGCTGAAGCTGCTGGTCGTTTGGGAATTTTGCTTTCCCAGGAGATGGGTGAGGCTGGTGGGTAGGGTTTTTTCCCTTGGTTATGGGATGCTTAGGCTGCACTGAAGCCAGCAGAATGGAACGGAGTGGAAGGCTGGGAAAATACTGGAATAGTGTATACTGGAAAACAAGCCAACGAGGAATGACACTACCAGTCCTTACCTCCTGGCTAGGACCTTGTGGTCACTGCTAATGCAGTAAAGGGAGAAGGCAGCATACAGAGAATGAATACGAAGTAAGTGTTCGGGATATATCCAGGAAGTACTACCCCAAAAGAGGGATCAAACACAGCTTGGCCAAGGTGTCACTGAACTTGGCAGACTTGGATCTGCTCGGCACAGGGCACATGTAGGTTGAGACAGATGGGCAGCAGAGCATGCAAGGCTCAGCCCCCAGGGATGGCACTGCCACTGAAGCGCACGAGTTCTTGTTGCCAGGTGGCTCCATTAGCAGAGCAGACTCACAGGTGATGAATTATGAGGAAGTCCTCACTCCTGTCCTGGCTCTGCATGACCTGGTCTGTGGTCCTCCCCTCTGTCCTCATTTATTTCAGTACAGTCATCCCCTCCTCATTTTCCCTCCCAGCAGGTTGGCCTGAGCTCATTATGTGACACCAGAACTTTGCAAGTGGCTGGCATTTGTATCATTATCAAATTGTCAAAGCAGACAAGACTGTGCTGCTTTGGTACAAACACCTCCCCCATGGGCATCTCTGCAGCCTCGCCCTCCCCTAGAAGCAATATGTAACAGAAAGGACACAGAGCAAGGGGCAAAGCAATGCAATCATTAGTTCTTTAAATGTGGACATAGATTCATGACCCAGTCTGTAAAAAAGATCAGAAGAGAAATGGCTGCCTTCCAGGCAAGGATAATACAGAAGCAGTGAAGGACAGGATGCTCTGGGCCAGGACATCCTGGAAACATTTCCCACAAAGCCTGTAAATGACACCTGTGCATCCTAGGGAATCTGGCTACCACACCTGTGACACTGTGGGTGCCTACCACAGAGTAGTGCATGAGTCAGGAGCTCAGTAGGTCAAATCAGTGCAGGCAGCTTCTTGGCTACGCTTTTTACGAGGGCCTGAGAGCAGCAGCAGCTGCTGTGTCAGTGCTGGTGATGTCACTGCATGTCAAAGGGATGTGCACTTCAGCTATGACAGACTGCATCACCCTCAATTGCTTGATAGGCCTAAACCTGCAGCTCTGCTACTGGGAAACTTCATGGGCTGCTCTGTGGGGGAAGGGGGCTCTTTATGGTCATGCAGTCCTGGGAGAGAGCCAGTGCAGAGCTTTGTTTCCTGGGATTATGCAGCATTCCTTACAGCAAAGCTTGGTAGCCATTTGCAAAGCCCTGCTGCTGGCTGCAGGAGGCTGAGTGCTGCCAGCACTAACACAGCACCCTGTGCTCATGCACACACTGGCTGTGAAGGGACTGTCAGATCTGTCATCTTTAACAGCAACAAGGCAGTGAATTTAATTCAGAGTTGAGTTCAGACAAGTGAAATGCTTCAGAAGCTGGACTTGGCCCCTGAATCAATTTTTTAAACCCTGTTCCCTTGCTCCTTGCTCTTTGAAACATGGATGCAGTAACAGGAACAGCTACTATTTTGAAATTCAGGGGTAAAGGTGGCTCTCATGGATTGCTAAGCTCTGACAGCATGGTATTCTGCTAAGCTGACACTGTATAGATTAACTAATGCTCCTGATGTCTAATGGGGAGGGAGATGGACTTGTGATGTTCCCACTGAGAGGAATTTCCTATTTTTAGAAATGCTGCTGGTTCTCATGGGCTGGGAAGGCTGGGAAAGCCTGCCACATCTTTTACATCTTTACTTTCCCCCTCAAATTTATGACAAAATGCTGCTTCACTATCTACTCTCTTCCCTGACACTGCATCCTAGGTACCCCAGTCTGAGGGTCTTAGAACCTACTACTAGCAATGGAAGTAAGAAAAGCATTCCTGTTCCAAGCAGTTAAGAAAATTCAAAGTCTCTTGGAAAACCTCTGTAAGACTTCTCCCAAGTGAAATCTGAGCAGGCTGGGAAGGTATAGAAGGAGCAGAAGAACTTTGTTGTGTCAGCATTTTTTAGCCCTGTCTTGTTTTCTGCCTAGACCATGTTACTGCTCTATCTGGCTCCAAAATCAACTTGCTAATGAGGTCAGCTGGCTGGTAAGCTTGGTGGCAAAGGTGTCAGCCTCACCACTTTTTCCTATTCCTCTTCCACAGGAGCTGGGAGGTGACTACTCCCTTTCAAACACCTCAAGATAAGCTCAAGCCAATGCCTGGCAGCAGCCCTTCCTAAACACAGGCACCTCAGCACTCTTTTGACTCTTCCTGCTCCCTGTAGACAGAAATTGCTGGAGTAGTCCCAGCCTCAACAAAGCCATATTGACCTAATCCAGATGAAGATCTTGTCCTGTATGTATTGCAAGGTCATCTGACCTGGCCCACATGACCACTTCCAGTCTGTCCCAGATGTAAATGGTGACAAAGCGACCTACACTGTACTTTTAACTGTTGTGATTAGATCAGTTGGGTCATGACAGCCCCCTCGTCTGGCTGGAGATACAGCACAGCAAATTCCTGGGATGGCAGGATGATCAGGAGATGGTTGTACTCCATCTAGAGTTGCCTCCTAGCAAAAGGGTCGAATGACCACACACTGTAGTCACAGGGCCAATGTGCCAATTTTCTGCCCTTAAGTGCACTTAATTGCACTGTGGGCAGAGAAGTTGTCCAGGAAGAACCTGTTCCACATGCTGAGACAGGCCTCCAGTTCTGCAAACATGTACAGCATGCAAAAATGTACAGAACTGGGACTCCCCTTTAGCTTCCTTAGCTGTTTCCAAATGTTTGCAGAGGCAATATTGGCTTGGGTTAAAGTACACCAGTGACTTTTGTAACAGTGCACAGCTGTGCTATAAGCATGTTCTGGCAATGCTGGCATTTATTAGAGTAGCTGCAGAAGTATAGAATTGTTTAGGTTAGAAAAGATCTTTAAGTTCATTGAATCCAACCATAAACCCAGCACTGGCCTCAGCCCATTGATCTGTCCCATCCATTCAGATTCCTCTGTAGAGCCCTCCCACCCTCCAGCACACCAACACTCCAGCCCAGAATGGTGTCATCTTCAGACTGGCTGAGGGTGCTCTCACTCCTCTTGTCCAGATCATTGATTAAGATATTAAACATGACAGGCCCCAGTGCTGGGCAATGCCACTTGTGACTGGCTTCCAGCTGGATTTAACTCCTTTCACCACCACTCTTGGCCTGGCCATCCAGCCCGTTTTTCAGCCAGGGAAGGGTGCACCTATCCAAGCCATGAGGAGCCAGTTTCTCCAGGAGAATGTGAGGGAAACAGGGTCATAGGCTTTAGTAAAGTTTAGGTAGGCAATATGCTCAGCCTTCCCCCATCCAGGAAATGGGTCACCTTGTCACAGCAGGAGATCAGGTTGATCAAGCAGGACCTGCCTTTCATAAGCTTGTGTTGCCTGGCCTGATCCATGATGATGATCAGTTCCATGACCTTTGCCAGCCCCAAGGTCAGACTGACAGGCTCTAGAATGGAACACCAGGACCCACTGGAAAGCTGACAGAGAAATTTTTGCAGAAGGAGCAGCAAGAAGTGCCAGTGTATTCTGCAGGAGGGTATTTTTAGTTCTGTAAACAGCTGAAAAGTAGGAAAATATTGCAATATATGTCAGCATTTGAATTAGTGAGGAGATTTGGAAAAGGGGCTTGAAATGGGTTCATTTTGACTCACCTATACCTTCTTTTTAATTTTTTTTAATAACAAAAATACTTCCTCCTAAGCAAGTTTCCTTCACTGTGCTAGTTCCACAGGAGAAGTGGTTGCTTTCAGTGGCATTTTTGACTGGAAAATGTCTACACCACATAATACTTTTTTTTTTTAATCTCTGTAACACTTTCTGCTGAGGGGAAGAATGCTTGCACAGCATATTTTTCAACCTTCTCATGAAGGCTGGCACACCTTGGAATTTCTGATCCCCTAGCAGTGCAGAGGCCCACACTGAAAAAGATTAATGTGAGGGTTTTTTTGTGAACTGTAGCTGTGCTTTATTGACACTTCTTTGCTAGCTAAGGTTCCTGTGGTGGAAAATCCCAGCAAAACAAACAAGACCTGGCTCCGTGCAAGGTGGCTGCTCGATTAAAACAAAAAAGGAAGTTTCCAAGAAAAATTTCAATGCAAAAGTGTCATAGAGCTTGGAAAGTCATGAGTCATCTGAAATCTTATGGGGCAGAACATGGAAATATGGCCTCAGCACTTTGGGGCGGAGCCTGTGCTGCTGAAACTCAACTGTGCACTCTTAAAAGGCAGTGTGCATGAGAACTGATCTCAAACCTGAATGCTGAGATTACTGCTCTTGGCTTTCTTCCAGTGAAATGGTGCGTAGTTCCCAGCTTTATCTAAGGAACCTTCCAGAAATGTAAGCTATGCCATCATCACCTTACAGAGTAAGAAGGTGACCACACAGGTTAGGTTTAAAGTATAAAGACATTGCCCACTTCAGAGGGTGAGTCTGTGAGAGTGACCTCTATAGAGCATAGAGAAGAGACTCCATGCTATTCATCAGCTCCAGTTACAAGGGTCTGTAGTGACAGGACAAGAGGGAATGGCTTTAAAAAGAAAAAGGGTAGGCTTATATTGGATATTGAGGAGAAATTCTTTACTGTGAGGGTGGTGAGGTAGTGCCACAGCTTGTCCTGCAAAGTTGTGGATGCCCCATCCCTGGAAATGTTCAAGGCCAAGTTGGATATGGGTTTGAGCAACCTGGTCTAGTGGAAGATGTCCCTATCTATGGCAGGGGGTTGGAACTAGAGGATCTTTAATGTCCCTTCAAACCCAAATTACTCTAGGATTTTATGATTTAGTGTCCACAGGCTTTCCAGATTCCCTCCTGCAATGAGGAACTTGAGTGCCAATGGTTCTTAAACCCAATCCAGTCCTGCACTAGATTTAGGAAGTCTGGCCAGTGCAAGAAACCAGGTAGATTACAATGGGGGCCTCGGCTATGGATCATCAGTAAGCCACTGAAAGCAACTGGTTCTGCAAAGCAGATAGGTATCACTTGACTCTGAGGGAAATCTCTTCCGTGGGGAAATACTGGACTGTGACACAGGTACTACTGACCTTGTCAGCAGCCTTCCCTGAAAACATCTAAATTCTCTGCAGGAGATTAACCATGTCCCTTTGGTCTCCATTTGCAAAGAAATGCTGTAGCTCTGAGAGGCTCCCACCACTGCTTTTATCCACAGCTTGTCTAGTTTGAAGTGAAAATCATATAGAGTTCCTCTGGTTTTCATTACTGTCATTGAGAAGAGAACTGAACTTGGGACTTACCTCTGCTAATTCTCTGCTTTTCTCCAGAAAGGATTCCTGGTGTATCAATGACACTGATGCTCTCTAATACGGGATTAGGTAGCTGGGCACAGACAAACCTGTGTGGAAAATAAATGTGGTTTAAAAAAATAAAAAATGCAAAACGCAATCATGATCTGCTGCACGTCACAGGCAGCATGGGACAAGTCAGACTTTGATCTCTCAAGTCTTCCGTTGGAGCTTAGAGCTACTGTTACTTAAAGAAATGAGAAAGAAACTAGAACTAAACACTCTTCTCTGTTTTGCTGCTTCTGGAACATGGGTCTCAGTCATGACCTCTGACAGGTTTTTTATAGGGGCCCCCAAGTTGTGAATGATGAAAATATTTGGGTTTTCGTTTATGTGCTGTTTAGATTTTAACAAGAAGTGGTATTTGTTTTTCTTTGGTTAAGCGTTCCCCTGAAGAGTCCTGAACTCAAGTGAACTGAAATAACTTGTTTAAAAAAAAAATCAGCAATTCTGTAGGACTTCTGTTCTCTTTCAAATCTGTTTTAAAAAGACAAGAAGTGTGCTATTATTGCACCATGGAAGTAGTAAAGCATAGGCAGCATGAGATCTCAAAGGTTGCTCAGTCTATCCTCTTGCCTCAAGGTAGGATCAGTCAGGTTATTTGTCTAAAGTGTTCTTCAAATCCATAACAATGCAGACTCACCAACATTTGCTGTGAGTCTACTCCATTACTTAATAACCTTTACAGTAAATCCTCTTTTTTAATGTCTAATCTAAATTTCATATGCTATAATGCCTCTCAACTGATGTGGAAAATTATTTATCTTTCCCCTCTTGTCACAAAGCACACTATTGTCACCCTGCTCCCCTCAGTCTTTCTTCTACAGAAATCAGTTTCGTGGTTATTTATTTCTTTTTCCTATCTCTTCCAGCTCTCTCCAGCTGCCTTTCCAGCTCGTTTCTAAATCCCTGAAGACTCTTGCAGCCTTCCTTTGGGTCCTCTCAAACTGCTCCACATATTTCTTCTTCAGGCATGATGCCACAAGCTGACATACTCCAGCCACGGCCCTGCTAGTGGTGAGCACAGTGGATGGATTGTTCCTTATCTCTTAGACGTGACAGTCTGTTTATACATCTCAGTGACATGTTTGCTTTTTTAACAGCAGTATGACACTGTTAGCTCACATTCACTTTATAACTCACTGCTCCCCCCTCTGCAGCCCCATTTATGTGTAATTGCTCTTTAGCTAGTTGTTCCCTATCCTGTATCTATGCAAATCACTGCCTAAGAAAAGTCACTTGTGCTTTGTGGGCTGCAGCTCATCTATTTCAGTTGGTAGTAACAGCAAAGGACACTAAAAGCCTATCTGCTTCCGTAGCTCCTGGTAGCATTTCATGGATAGCCTTTTTGGGATGGCATTCCAGGCAGCTCTGAGTGTGTGTGTGTACATATGCATATTAACAGAGTGGTGTGACATCCAGGCACAAAAAACATGTTACTGTGGGAGGAGGCAGAACCACAGAGGATGGGGGTGGCACAAGGACCACTCAGTGCAGTCAGGGCAGATGCAGCCCTGCAATGATCTGATGTGTGTCTGGTTCTGCAGAAGCCCCTGCACCTCTGAATTCCTCCAGGCTATGCCACAACCCAATTGTTCTACTTGTATGACTCCAAGAAGATTCTGATAAGAGTGAATCCTCATGGGTTAAAGAGTGTCTCCTCCCCTAAGCTGTCAGCTATTTCAGACCACATATTACAGCCTCCCACATCCCCAGCTTGGCAGGTGGCAACAGGGAGCATTTCTGAATGTGTAATACCTCGTATCAAAGAGGGGGACTGGCTTGATTATCCTGTTGAGTGCCAGGCACAGCAGTGGAGAACAAAAGGCTCAGGAGGTCATGTTATTCTCTTGTCCTGCCAGCCCAGGTTTGCTCTTCATTGTTACAGTCCTGAATATTCCTTGTGCTGTAATATTAAACGGGGCAGGGGGATTTTCCACCAGTTTCTCTAGGAAAAGTACTCCACAGGAGATTTCAGATATAAGGTCAGAGGCCAGCATGAGTGAGTGCATTCTGGCTCTTTTGGCAAAGTTAAGGCTGCTGGACTCCTGTTGTCCCAGCAGAACTGCAGGACCTCAGGGAGCTCGACCTAATTCTGTTTGGGGCCACATGAAGGGAAGAATGCCATGCCAAACTAGAGTTTCACTACATCTAGAGGCAGAGCACAGGGCTGAAGGAACATGTTATCTACCTCTCCAGCTGTTCAAAACCAGGACTGACTCCACCTCAGCTTCCCAAAACAGACTTTGGGGATGGGGGAATTCTTGCAACCTAGTCAATGTGATATGGAACTAATGGGTGAGATTCCTGAATTTGCTCCAGGCCCTTGGTGCCAAACAAGTCTTCCTGATAACAAGGTGCAACTTCTCATCTCTCTGGAATCTTCCCAGAGGTGGGGGTTGGCCAGAAGAGTTGGAGAAAGGAAAACCAACCCCTCTCTCAATGCCCAGAAACAACCTGGGGCAAGAAGAGCAGATAAGAGACAGGATTCTGCAGACCTGCTATCCTCATTTCAGCCCTGAGCAGCCCTATCTCCCAGGTATGGGCAGATGTTCCATCTCCTGGGAATAAAGGGAGGGAGGATACAGGCTCTGAGCAGCACAATTTGTTTGTCTCCCAGCCAAATCCTGACTGTACCAGTCTTCCTTTGCTTCCTGGAAAGGAGCAGATCCCAGTCTCTGCTGGGGAAGAAGTCCCAGCTAAGGGTGGATGCTCACTCCTGGAGTAGCAGGCTCTGCACCCCACAGGACACAGTGCTGTGGGCTGCCACCTCTCAGCCAAGACCAGCTTGGCCTGTGTGAATGCTACTGCCTCATGCTGCTCTGTTCCTTTCCATTGATGCACACAGTAAGTGTTACCTTTAACCACCCCTGGGCAAAGCAGACTTCCCCATGGCCACTCTTAGCTTAGAGGTGTCGCCCCTGCAGATTAGCTCCCTTCTGTAAATTTCTTGCTCACAGCCTCCTAGCTGAGGTCAGGGCCTAGGCATATATATAGCAGCATCAAGGTATGTGCAAGGCAGAGATAGCTCTGCTTGTCCCTAGCCCAGAAGCCAGGCCCACTGGAGAAGTGTGGGTGGCTTGATCTGCTCCAGTGGGTGCACCAGGACTTACATCTGCTAAATTTCTGGCCCTCTGAGTCAACTCTTGCATGTGTTTAATTTCCTAATTAGCTGGGCATTGGCATCTGCATTTTCAGCATGTGATGCTCACACAGCTGAGTGAGTCCCCCTTAGCGTGTCTCCTCTGTCAGTTTAGAAATCATTACCCCCTCTTTTTTCATGTCAGCAAGAGAAAGATGTCATTAGTTGCTGTGGCTGCTCCCTGCATTGCTAGAAGGACTGTACTTATGCTGCTGCTGAACCACTGCTGTGTCCCTCTGCCCTGCTGCCTGCACAGGCACAGGCTTGACTCTTTCCCCAGGAGAAGGAAGAGTAGAAGAAGCATAACAAGAGCACAGCATGATACAGTGAACTGGGTTAATGCATGCAGAGATCCCTTGCTGTATCAAGAGCAAATTGCATTCAGGACACATCCATTAGGCTAGTTCAGAAGTGTTTGCTTTTTTGCCCCCCCATGCCTGGACTAATGTTCCTTCTCTGCAGTGAACTGTCTGCCAGCTGTGGCTGTTCTTGGCTATCAGCTGAGCTGCTCTGAATTATGTCCTCTTTATCCACGATCTCTGCACTTCAGGCAAGAGGCCTGTTATTCTCTTAGGGCAAAGGACTGTTCTGCTCTGGCATAGAGAGTGGGCAGTAAGCTGACCTAACTGTTGGTCAGGTCCAGGTGTTCTGAGCCCTACGAAACAACAAAAACTTCTCAAAGTCTCTCTGGTGCAGGACCATGTTGATGTATTTGAATGACGCTCCTCTGCAGTGATCAGATAGTGCTTCCTGTCACCCTGAGGTACTGTGAGGTTTTCCACACAGCAGTTACTCCAGCTAGGTCCCTCTCCTGGCAGCAAGTTTCTCCCCATGCTTCTCTCCAGGCCCCTTCCTTGCCTCGCTGCAGCCTACACCAGCACTCCTGTGGTCAGTGCTGGTAGGAGATGCTGCACCCTCTGGACAGTCATTCTCTAAGCTTGGGAGATTGAACGGGAGCCAGAGCCCAGCCCAGCTTCCGTGGCTGTTTGGCTGAGCAGCTGCCATGTTTCCAGTGTGTCCCACAGTGTGTTAAGGGAAGGCGTCGGTGATGGGTGTAGTCAGTTTGTTGCCTTCTGCAGCACAGTTTGTGCTCATCTAGGATATGGGTGTGTGCTGCTGGCTTCCTGAGAGGCCTAGATCCATAATCTCCCTATGGCTGGGCTGGGTCTAGGGGATGGAAAGGTTAAATTCCTCATGTCACAGAGGCCGCTGTCCAAACACCTTGCTACTCTTTTTTACAGGAAACACATTAGAGCAGTCATCAATTTGCACCTGAGGTTGTATGTATAAGGCACGGGAATAGAGAGAGCCTGGTTTTGATTACAAATGGAAGAAGGTAGAAATACTGAAGCAGGGGACAACAAATGTAATGAAGATATTTACCTCTAGTCTCCTGTAGGATAAGCTTAGGCTGTGATGTCATTTTTGTTTTGTTTGTTCAAGTAAAATGAAGTTTATCACACTTGACTTAATCAGCCCGTCAGCAACTGACTTAATGTGCATCTGGTAGGACTGGACTGGCTTTGCGTCAGCCATGTGGATGGGAGGAAAAGGAGTGCCTTATCCCTTTGCATTACTTGCTGTGCTGGTCATTAGATTCTAACTTCACTCTGCAGAACAAGGGAGTTCTTCAGTACTGACCTGTTCAAAAAGGCATTGCCAAAGGCATTGAGTTTCCTGAACGGTTTTTTGGGATCCACCACCAACGCGTTTCCAGGAACGATTCCTTCCACGTCTCCTTGCATAACTGCTATAAAGGAGTCAGTTGTAGGCTCTGGTCCAATCCTCATCCCTGGGAAATCCTGCTCCAGCAGGTACCTGTAAGTGAAAAAACAGGGTGTGGGCATGAGACATGAACTGCTAAGTCCTAAATGAGTTGTACTGGAGATTGCAGTGCAATTATGAAGCTCAAGAGCTTGGATCTTCCGACACTATTTTTAGCACTGTCACTCAATTGTTTGATAAATGTCTTGGTAGCTTTTCTACTTAGGATCTCAACATTGAAAGCTTATTTAAGGTGGATTAAGAAATTAAGATGATTATAGCTCCTGGGAAGAGATTCTCATCATGTTGCATCATTTTGTGTACTTCAATCCTCAAGACATTTGGAGCAGACTTAACACAGCGAAGTAAGAACAGCAGTTCACTCCAATCACAGAGTTAATCCTACTACACACTACTGTTAAACCACTACAATCCTGAAAGCCTACTGGCTCTTGGTGCCAGTATCAATTACTTCACTGCTGCTCGTTTCAAGAGATTCAAACAACCAATGTGCTTAGCCATCAGTCCAAATCAGTTGCTTAAATGCCAACTTCCCTTGCACTTGACTGAAGCCTCGGTCTCTGTCCTTGTGTGCTTCTGAAATGCAGCCACAGGCCTGCACTACAAACTGCTCAAACATATTGAGCACTACACATGTGGGTGGGGGAGTATATTCCAAGCTATATATCAAGCTAGATAGCACACTAAGTACAGCATCCCTTATTATTTCCTGAAGGTAGTCTGGCAAATTTCAGGGAAAGATAGTCACCCGTGGGGTTGCAGGGCTTTGAACAGGACTCTGGCAGCATATCCCAACTGACCCTGCCAAATTCAGGGTGGGTCAATGGTCTGTGCATGGGACAGTTCCCTTTGGCTCACGAAGGTGCCAAATGCCATCACTGAAGCCAGGCCTGTGTTTGTGTGTGTGTGGGTGCAGAAAACCACCTGCTGATGCTGTGCTGAAAACTAAGACCATTATGTCCATGTGGCTTGTAGAAGGAAGCTAGAACTGGTCTAGCCCTCAGTATGGGATGGTGTCACAGGTGACAAGTAATAAGCTCTGGCTAGTTACATGAATAAAATTACTACCAGACTATGGAAGTTAGTATAATAATGTGTTCCTTGTTGCCAGAGGGTACCTGGCACTCCCTCTTCCATTTCTCTGACCTAATCCTCAGTAGGTAGAAAGATTATTTCAGCATTGCTGTGATGTTAAAACTAGATTATGGTAATGTGGAAAAGGAAATAGGAGAAAGGACTGGAGATTTTTTTCATGATTGAGACTGATATGTCTAAGCACTAGAATTGGTTCACTCAGGTGAGTCTCAGTGAGGGAAGTCCCTGTGGGAGGGACTATAGGACCACTGGCATGAAGGCTTGTGAACTTTTTAGGGGTTCCTACTTTCACTGTCATTTTAACATAGGTAATCACTATCTAGTGTTTAAGGAGCAACAAAAAAAAAATTGTGCAGGCTATTTATTGATACTGTGTCAGCAAATGGGTCTTCAGTTCCCAAAAAGCAAGGCCAAATCAACTGGATCTAAAAGTAAAACAACCAAATGTATACCCAGGACAAATCACTGATACTTATCTGGCTTGTACACACTCATACTGCAACAAGAATACCTCCACAAATTATATATACATAATTCCCTTAGGAGATAACTCCTTTACTGGTATATTATCATGTATTTTCTTGTATCTTTTGTCCAAAGTCCTTTCTAAGTCCCATGCTCACCAGAAGTGACTCTTCTTAATTGCAGGATTGCAGAACTCTGAGATGTAACAGCAGTTGTTGAGCAGCTCCTAAAAGACCTGAAATAATCCAGGAGGAGAGCAGCCCTCTGACCTCCTATACTAGGGGGGATAGATCCCATTTATTGAAACCTTATGAAGGGTTTTCTCAAACTTTCCTATAAAAGTGGGACATTGCTTGAGAAAAGCAGACTGCAGGTAGCGCTGGTGTGTGCCACCTCTCTGGCTGGTCATCACAACACCCCTTCCTGGCAGCCACAGCAACTCCTCTCTAGCTTGAAGCACCTGAGAACAAGGAGGGGTTACTTCTCTCCCACCAAGGGCTCTGTAAACTATCACCTGAATGTTCTTGGTTCAATTCCCTGGGAAGCTCTTTACACTGCTCAACTATTTGCTAGGTTAGAAGCCACTTGGTCAGACTTTGGAAACTAAGCTTGCGCCTCCTAGATGGCAACTCACTACTCCCTGATGGACATTGCTGTCAAGCCAGTGGCTTTATATAGACAAAAAATCACTGAATCCATAGAAATAAATCTTTGCATTCACCCCATGCAAATACTAGAGAGAAAAGAAATACGCAGTGTTAACAAGTGAAGGGCTTTTGAGAAAGGCCCCCTACTCCCAATGTCAGGTTGCAGCCTTGCTGTAACAACCACCTTTTTTCTTTTTTAGAAGCTTGAAATGCACGTGTAATATGACAACTTTTGAGCAGGAGTAAAAATTAGTTGGGGGAGGTGTTGTTTGTTATTTATAGACAAAGCTTCCCAGAAAAACTAACCAAAAGTCCTGTGTGGAATAGCAACTCCTCCAGACAGACTGTTTGAAAGAATTTTATCACAGCTCCACTCAGCTAACATTTCAAAGCATTCCTGTGTTTATTTCTTGTGTAAGACTTAAAAAAACACAAAACAAAAAATTCCAACAAAAGCACAAAAGAAGTAGCTATACACCAATGTTATTGCTTTATGTGCAACAAGTGGTAGGAAACCAAAGAGATGAAGATTTGTACTGCCCACTATCCCAGCATCTATTTTAAGTGAGGCCTCTCTGGGAGATTCGGGTACATTGTGCAGCAGGGTGTCAGCAGCATAAGAATCTCATTGTTCAAAGGACAAATACAAGGGGTTGTATTGACACTGCCTGATGGGGGGAAGGCACTTCTGCTCAGCTGTGACACAGCCTGCCCTGGCTACCAGAGGCAAGCTAGAGAACACATGCAGTTGTCACATTTGTGGGGATTTCTGGGAGAGAAGAGCAAACAACAGCTGTGGAAAACACCAACCACCAGCAAGCAATTTCCTCTGCCAGTGCTGCATGCCTTAAGCTGAGCTGCTGAACACCTTCAAAGGCCAGGGGGAGTGACTCTCAGCCAGGTTATGGAAGTCTGCAGAGTACCCCAGGCAGGAGGGGAATAGGTTTTTTATGACCAATCTGCTTTTTAGAGAAGTGTCTGGAGTCGGTATGTGGCTGGAAGCATCACGCTGTTTGCCTATTTCAGGCCTGTTCCTGGGAAGGGCCAGGGCAGAAAAGCTGTGTTAGTGCCAGCCCAGCTTGGGGTCGCCTTTCCCAGGTGGATTTGGAGATGGGTAAGGAGAGGCCGGGCTCCCTGGGCAGGAGTGCCGCAGGATGTGGGGGAAGGGGCTGCCTGCCCGTGATGAGTCATGCAGGAGCCCTGCAGGATGCCGCTGAGTGTGGCAGCAGAGGTGATGCTGAGCAGAACGGAAAGAAGGGCAGAGCAGGAGGAAATGGTGACAACTGCCTCATGCAGGCACACATGAAAGGTTCAGGGCCGTATGGGGAGGTCACACCAGAGCTCTGCATGTAGCCTGTGACAAACAGCGTGGAGAGGCCAGGACGTGTAAATGATTAGCTGTGGGAGGAAGAGGTGGCTACACCAGAAAAGCAAGCTATGTTGACAGTTAGTAGGGCTCTAGCAGGCTTGTTTATTTTATTAGCAGGATTGCTGGACTTGAGCCAGGATTATTTTTAGAAATGACCAAGGAACCTAAGTTAATTAGGAGAGTAATGTTCTGTCCTGTACTCCCACCCTCTTACAGGAAACATAAAAAGCAATAACATTATAAAGGCAGGCTCCGGTGAGATCCTGCAGTGGCTGTCACATACTCCCAGGTAGAGGTGTTGCCTTGCCCTAACCAGCACCGACTTTCAGCCCCCAGCCCTGTGGAAAAGCATCAGCCAAATGTATGCTGAGGAGAGAAATGGGAGTGCGCACAAAGAGATGATACAGCAGGAAGCAGGAATGGAAAAGCTGCATTAGCAATGCTACACCTTTCACATAGCACAGAAAGGCTCAGTTCTGTGTCCCTGCAAGGAGAAGAGGGAACAGCCTACTTCCACTGAAAATAAGCTATGCTCTGGTCTCACTTCACTGGTTTGACCCACACAACTCACCTCCCTCTTCCCTGGCTCAGCCTCTAGGAATGTTTCTCACTGCTGACCTTGACTGCTTTTTTTCTGCCATCAGCTCCTGACAAGAGAGCAGCCTCACTGCAAGATGCTGCAGCTTAGGTGCTTCAGAGCCTTGCATTTCTTCCTTGTTTTGCCTCAGATCCCCCAAAACAAGGAAAGAGGTTTGGAGTTTGGAAGACAGACATTTCTTAGGTAGGTGACTAAGGGTAATTTTTTTTTCTTCTGGTAAGGTGTCCTGGGATCCAGGTAAACTGGGACTGAATTCATTCCACATGACTGCTTAGTGGCATTAAGTCATCTCCCTAAATTGCATGGCAGTACAAGCAGGATGCAATTTAAGAGTGGAATTGATACATAAGGATAACCCTAATTATCCCCCATCCTGACAAGATTGTGGACAGAATGTCTAGAAGCTGTTTCTTCCCTCACTCTACTGCTAAGACATAATGGTTGTCAACCCTCCCACTTCCTCCCCCCAGCCCCCTTTAACTCCTCCCTGCTCGCAGCTTTAGCTCCCACTTGCCTTCCCACAATAACTCTGGATGCTAATCTGGTGCTTATCCCAGCTCTTTAATGAGCAGTGCCTGCAAGCTCATGCTGGAAGCCTGTCACCAGCAACACGAGGTTTCCTGGCCTTTGTCTGGGAACACACTGGAGTAACAGACTCTCACACTTCTCCTACTGTTAGAGACCCTGGGACTCTACCGAAGTTCTCAACTTTCAGTGCCTTCTTAGGCACTGTTTTAAACAGAAGACTCTGCCTTTCTGGAAAGCCCATTTGGCACCCCACCGAAGCAGAAGCTGCCAAAGCTCCTGGTTACTTCAGCTTGACCATCATCTCTGTAGGCTCATCCCAGCCCTGTGCCCGGAGAAAACTGGGAGAAGAGGACACAAGGATGAGTGAAAAGCAGTTGTCAGAGGCTCAGATCCACTTGCTGGCAGCAAAAAGGTTGTTGCTGCCATCCCACATGAGCAAAGACTTAATCTTCTTTTGCCTGGAACGTGCTCTAGGCACCCAAACTTCCTGCAAAAGGAGCTGAGGCTTACAGAAAAAGGACTTCGCTGAACAGAGAGGGGCAAAGGCAGGAAGTCTCTGCTAACAGCATGCAGGTGAGACTGCAGGGAAACACTGATGCTGACAATCCAGAGAAAAAAATTAGGAAGAGATGTTTTAGTTAGACAGCCTTATCAGGAATTCAGCAATTCCTTGTGTTCAGGCTCTGAGAGCCTCTGTCCTCTGTAACTCAGAGGACAGAAAAAGCTTTCCAAACAGGTTTGGTACTAACTCACAGAACAAAGATCTGGGGTGGAACCAGGCATTTGTGCTATCCTCTCTATTTTCCAGAAGAGTAACTCCCTTTGCAAACATGTGTAAAACGCTTTTTTGGGTCTTTGCACCCCTTCACCAACCACCTGACCTGCCTTTTAACTCTTAAACTTTGTTTGTCAGGTACATGCCAAGGTAGCAGAAGTGCATTCTGTTCTTGGCTCCTGACCAGGAAATTTAGCAGCAGGAATGTTACAGTACATAAAAAAAAAGCCCCTGCATTTCTCAAGGTCATTCCTTTAGAGGTACAGTCAATTTGATTCATCTCTCTCCACTCTCTGCAGTTCCCTCCTTCACCAAGAAATACTGGTAGAACAAAGGGCTGGCTGCCTGTGGCTCGCGTCCAGATTTACACTGGGGTAATTCCACAGATTTCAACACAGCCACACCAGAAAAAGGCTGGAATTTAACGCTTAGCTTATGAATCACATAGGAAACACGGACAGCGCAGCTTCAGCTATGATCCCGAGGGAAAGGCTGCTGCAAGTTGAACTAGCAGCATGGCTGAACAGAGATCCCTGCAACCAAGTCCAGCTGGAAAAGTTTAACCCTCTCTGCGACAGTTTCACATCATGGGAATGATGCTCTTTCTTTACAGTTCGAAAGGAACTTGCTGCTCCCAGCGTCTTGGCCGAGCACGACACAGTTAAAACGGGACTCTACTTCTGGAGCCCTAAAGAGGGGTGGGTAGGTCTCCCTGCACACAGGCATACATGCTTCTCTCAGTGGGTTCTGAGTGTTGTCTCTAAGATAGTGCAGAAAAAGATAGACAGACGCAAGCGTGTAACAGCGACGACTGCAAACCGAAGCACTCCCTTTAAAGCTGCCTCACCACTCAAAAGCTATAGCAAATTGGAAAGAATCGCTATTACAAGGGTCAACCCGGGCGGTGCAGGCACGGAATGCCCCGCGCGAGGCTTCCCAAAGCCTTTGCACTTTGAACGACCAGGAGGGCCCCAGTGACTCACATCTCCACACTCCTGCCCTGCCTGCACTCCTCAGCCCTGCCCTGGGCTACTTTTTGCCACGTCGGTGTTTCATGGGACATCTAACACCACCCCGTGCTTGCGAAAGGATGCTCTGCGTTTGAGTGGAGGTGACTTTTCAATGAAAAGCTGTGGAGTGGACGCGAAGTGGGTAACAGAAGGGGGATCAAGCCATAGCACAGGTAGCAGAGACACGTTCTGCCCCACCCCAGTGCCCGGGCGTCGAGGGTGCAGGCATGCCTGGGAGAGGGGCAGCAGGCAGCGGGATTTTACCTGATGAAGGTGGTCTTCCCAGTGGAGTACTGCCCCACGAGGAGCACCATGGGCTTGTTGTCGAAGTCGGCATCCTCCAGGGCGGGCGAGTGGAACTCGTGGAACTTGTAGTGTTCTTCCAGCGGCAGCAGCTTGGTCTTGTAAAGCTTCTTGAGGCCGTCGCTGACCGTTTGGAACACCTCCGGGTCCTTCCGCCGACGGTCGTCGGTGCCCAGCCAGCTGAACATCTTGTGGCCTCCTGACGCCAGCTCCGCGACGACCACCGGGGCTGGGCTGGGCTGGCTGCGAGCGCGGGCTAGCCGCGCATCCCCCTCAGGCCGGGCGGGCCTCACTCCGCTCCGGCGCCCACCCACAAGGGCCGTCCGCCCTCACGCCACCTGCGCCGGCGATTTCAGCCCGAAAGCGGTCCCCGCGGGAGGCTGAAGGAGCGGCTCGTCCGCGCAGCCCCGGCCCAGCGGCACCGGCGGGCGCCGCCTCCCTTCACGCCGCCGGCTCCCGGCGGGGGCAGGGCGCGGAGGCCCGGCCCTCCAGGAAAGGGGCGGGCGCCGGAAGCTGGCCGTTCCTGGCAGGCGCCGCCCGTTCTCCCCGGCGGGTGAAGCCGCGCCGGGCGCCGCCATGTTGGACAGCAGGGAGGGGCCGGGTCCCGCCGCGCCCCCTGGGGGCCGTTGGAGGGAGTTTCAGCCTGGCCGCCATTTTATTTCCTTTCTCGCCTCGCTTGGAAATAGACCTTAAAACATCTACTGAAATGAACCGTGCGAGTGCAAAGCTGAGAGGGAGCCGGCTGCTCCCGAGCACTGCCAGCCTCATCTGGGTCTCCAGCCTATCACAGAACGGGTCAGCTTGGGAGAGACCACAGTGGCGGTCCAACCTCCCTGCTCAAGCAGGGTCATCCTAGAGCACATGGCACAATTGCAGTAAGATGGTTGTGGAATACTCCACTGAGGGACACTCAGCATGCCTTTTGGGCAGTATGTTTCATGTGTGATCATCAGCATAATAAAGAAGTTCTTCCTTATGCTCAGGTAGAATTTCCTGTGCTTCAGTTTCTGCCCGTTGCCTCTTGTCCTATTGCTTGGCACTGTGTCTGGCTCGCAGCGGCCACGGGCTGCAGGTTGGCCGGCTAGCTGACCCGCTGGTGGCCGGAGGGCAAACACGCGAGCGGCCGCCTCCGAGTCTCTGCCGAGACTGTCGCGGATGGCGGTGATTGCTGCGGCGTGGCACAGATTGCGGCAGCAGAGGCACAGAGCACGAGGAAATTGAGGCAGAGGAATGAGAGAAGGACCACTTGTCTGAATCTCCAAGAACTTTTATTCCCGAAGGCGATCAGAGCAAGTGACAATGGCTGAGCGTAAGAAAATTGCTTTGAGGTGGGGGGGGGAATAAGGGGAGGACACAACCTTTAACCTGTAGAGAGGCATATGGGGAGGAGAGCAGGGTAAGAGCTACCCAATGGAGGTTAATCAGGGGAGGGAACAAGCCTTACAATCTAATCTTGCTTTGAGAAAGGGATGAAGGACAGGGAACATTCCAGAACTAAAGGGGTGTCCTATATTTGACAGAGAGGGGTAAAATAAGGGAACAAGGGAGGTACACGAAGACTGACAAGTGGATTGACATACACTTTGGCGGGAAAAACTGTGGTAAACAACTCAGGACTGAACCATTAGGGAAGCCAAATGGGGTACATAGAATAAACCATTACAAACTTACAACAAGGAATATTCAAAACATACTACAGAAGAACAAACTGTACAGTAACAGACTACCACATGGCACCGCTAAGAAGAGCCTGGCTCCATCCCCTTGACAGCCCCACTTTAGATATTTACACACCTTGATGAGGTGTGCTCTCAGTTGTCTCTTGGACCATTCTTTCCCCAGCCCAGTGACTGGGCTGCACTGCTGCCCCTCACTTTGTGGGGCTCGCAGCTCTGGCTGTGCCTGGAGGAATTCTCCATCTGAGCAGATGAGATGAGCAAATTATCTACTGTCCCAAATTCTTTATTCGTCCAGCAGTGAGGGATGACAGGACAGCTGCATAGGTTTTCCAGGAGTAGCCTGAGGATCAGCATGTCCTTGGGGCTGGCCATCAGCTCTGCTGCCAGGCTCTCCTCATCTCCTGTGAGCCTCCCTCCACTGTGCAGCTGGGATAAAGCAGGATTTTTTCCCTAAAATATCTCCGAAAGGCTTTTTTACTTCAGTCTATCTCATGGGTCTGAAAAATGTGGCAAGAGGCAGTTTTGGAAGCAGTCCTGCCGTGTGGCAGTTCCTGCCCTTTCCCAGCCATTTCAGCTGGGAGGAGCCCAGACCTTGCATAAGCAGAGGCAACTCTTCATTAAAACCTTTTTTTTTTTTTTCCCCATAGGAGGGGGGAGACTGTGTGGTCCTGTGTGCCTGAACAATGATCCAGGTCCATTTCTATGCCTTCTATTGCAGGAGAAGACACTTTCCTTGTTCCCATTTTGTGATTCTAAGCACTCGTATGCTTTCTGGCGTGGCCTGACCCAGGAGGTGCAAGCAATGACTCCAGGGACCAGTTTTCTTTTTGTGGAAGAACATAGCAAGCTGACTGTATTTTCTGAAGATCAGACTTTTCTGCATTCCTGCCAATGCCTAGAGCTGAAAGTGGAACTGATGTTTTGAAACCTCCTTAAGACCAATTTCCCCTCATTTCTTTAGTTTTATAAATAGAGTCTTTTGGCTTTAAGAATTTGATTACTCTTTTCCAGTGAAAACTTCTGAAAATGAAAGGCCCCATAGAATTCAACATGTTTTGGCAAAAATTACTCATTTTGTAGGAAAAAACTTGCTTTCATCTTCTAGATAGTTCTGCCATTTAAGGGCTGTGCTCCTCTGATGGAGCTCTGGCATTTCTACAGCTATATATGGAGTCTCTTTGGTGCTTGCTTGTATTATCCTCAGAGCTGAGTGAAGGCCAGGCCAGGAAGCCTTTGATTGTAAATCTCCCCAGGCCACCTTGGTGTCCTTCCTGAATGCAGCAAATGGGGAGCAAAGCAAGTTTTCTGTTGTACAGGCTGCGGGAGCTGACTGCCACAGGTATGGCAGAAGCCCAATTGTGCCCCATTTACAAGGTGAGGATATTAATCATTAAACTTCATAAGTCATAAATATGCATATCTGATGGCTAAATGGCCAAAAAAATTTCTTTGCCTTGGCTGAAGAAAGTTCCTTTCCTGTGTATTCATTATCTCTGGGGCAGATCACAACGAAACTTGGCATTCTTTATAGACTTTCTGTAGGTATCTCACAAACATCACACATTTTTGTTTATTTTTCAGTCTGTCTTCTTAGTCATTTGAGACTGACTTCCTCAACAACTATCTTTACCTTGAGGTACAGAGCTTGCCAAAAACAAAGGGAAGTAAAATTAGGAAAGGAAATTTACAGTGTAATTAGATTTTTCTTTCTGCCAGAATCAAACTGAAAGTTTTAATCTGTTTCTATTATTTATTCCTTTTCATTTTTTAAACAGAGGTGTTTTAGTGGATGATTTTCTCTTGGATAGATTGGTCTTATGGTCCAATCTTTAGTAATTTGAGGGTATTTTTAGTAATTTACATTTTTAAACTGTAGAAGCTCTTCCTTGACTGCCCTGCACAGAAGCCACTCTACTGCAGTGCTCAGAACATATCTCTGTCTGATATTGGTGGGGGTCTGCTACAGTCCTCTACTATAGAATTTGTCTTTCTCTTTAAAGATATGATGGATTTAACTTTTAGTTCTGTAATTTCTCAGTCATGTCCCTGCTTTTGGTAACAGGGCTTGCAGTCACTTAGCTGGATGCTTACCTTGACCAGGAGAGAGGGGCTTGCTGGAAAAGCTTCACTTCCACTTTGGTGAAAGTCAGTGAGACTGAGCTAATCATGTAGTATTAGCACACAAAATGAAACCTGGGGTTTTGGGGGCAAAACACAATGTTGTAAAACTGAAACTTGTGAAATGGTGACAAATGTGTTTGCTTATCTGCAGCCTTAGATTGGACAGGTTTACTTCCTACAAAAAATCATCTGAGGATGGGGATACTGAAGTCACAGAATCAGAAAAGATGTGGTGACTCAGACAGTTTCAAGAAGCTTGTGGGAGCAGTGTAGTTTAGTAAAATTAACTTCCTGCCAGTGCAGTTACTGCCACTGTTTGTCCATGACCAAGTGTGAAACCTGAGGAGACAGTGTCAAAAGTTCAGGCGCTGATGGGTTCAACAGTGAATAACCAGGGTTGTGGGAAAGGAAAGAAGGGAGAGGAAGAAGCAGCAGGCCCCCAGAATTAAACCAAATAGACTAATTTGATAAGTAAGGGAGGGAGAGTTTCCTCTGGTTCAGCTGGATCAAAATTCTCAACTGCCTGCTGGTGCCATATGGCCTGTGTGGAGACATAAAATTGTCTCCAGCATAGTCTGTTCCTTTGCTTGCTCATTGCTTTGCCTTTGCAACTCAGAATGCTCCTGCCCTCACTGCTCCTTCAAATTCCTCTGAAATATTTCCCATTACCTTTCTCCTACCATTTTTTGGGTGTCTTGCTACACATACACATACGCAGTGTTTTTCCCTACCCTCCCTATACTGCTCTTAGCCCCTCATTGCCTGAGGTGGAACAAGGTGCTGGTACCCAGTGCCACCAAAAATGGGGAATGTGGGGCTGGATAATGTACATCCAGTGAGTGGGAAGCATTCTTGCTTCCAGAGAGCTCCCTCCTTAGATCTGTTTGGCAAAGAAAGCTGCTTGTATTGCACACAGGGGACCTGACTGATGGGATGTCTGTAATAGTGCTGGAAAGAAAAATCCTCTGAGCCCTTCGCCATCCTTGGAGAAGCTTGGTCTATAACTCTTGAATGATTTTGTCTGTCTCTGCCATAGGACATACACCTCCATCAAACTTATATAAATGTTCTTTTTAGAAATTGATATGATTAACTGATTGACAAAGTGTCATGTCCCCGTCTGTTCTGAGAAAATATGGGGGCTTTGAGATTATTTCCTCTCTGAACTTTTTCTTACCTGAAAGCAGAAATCCTGTTAAAATGTATTAAGACACAGTTGAACATATTCCTGTTTTACCTTGCCAGTGATTTATGGAGAGATGTGGAGTTTTGTGCTTTGAATAATCGAGTGACAAACTAAACAAGGAAACTGCTGTCCACTGAAGCAATGGGTGAGTCAAAAGGTAGCCTGCATGATGGGCTGACCTGTTCTTTCATGTCTTCCGTAGAATATTTTGCATTGAGATCTCCAGAATTTTCTGTCATTGCTCAATATGTTTTTTTTCCCCGCCTCCTGCTTCTACCACAGTGTTTGATAGGTTAGGGCAGGCTCTTGGGGTTACGTATGCAAGGCATATATATACATGCACATAAATACATAGGGAGAGATGACAAATATACTGTTTATGAGCAGCAGGCATCACTGCCAGTTATCCTTTGCTGTGAGAACACACCTGGAGAAGGTAGGACATGAAAGGCTAAGTGCTATATAGAGGGATTTGGTGCTGGCATTTAGCAGTTATCTCTGGCTAGCACAGAATTAGGATTTTCCAGGGGTTTGAAGGGAGTGTAACTCTTTCACCATGTTAATATGAAGCTGTCCTCTGGGATCAAATTGGGGGATTAGTTACACAGTGCAGCAGCTGCTGCTGTGCTGTTCTTTGGAGGTGTTGAAGGGAAAGGCAAAAAGTTTGTATCAGCAAACGTGGGAAGGATGGGTGTGATGTAAAGCAGCTAGATGAGCCACATCAGCTGCCCTGCATGTCACAGCTCCAACACTTCTGCCTGCCAAGTGGTTGGCAACACAGGCTGGTGTTTTAGCTAACCCAGATTTTGTGCACCCTTGTTCTCTCACTTTTGCTGTTCAGAGTTGGTTTGGCTGATACTTGATCGCTTAAGTTTTCTGTGGAGATCAGAAATTTCATCTGTCATTAGAGGGAGTTCTGGGTAGTCAGAATATCTAATGATTGGGACGCTTATGAATAGGATGTTGTAACCTTAAGTGCTAAAGCACAGACCTTGAGTAAATGGGATTTTCATATTTCCACTGATTTTGATGTAGCTAGGACAATTTCCACAGTAAAGGATAGGTGTTTTTAAATCTCATCCAGAGTCTTTAAAAGTGAATCTTTGGTCAGAGTGGTATTACTTGAAGTTCTGAAAGGCATCCAGGCATTTTTGATACAGACTTTTTTTTTAAGATCAGTGGCAGCAGGTTCACTGCTTGACCTTGAAAATCTCAGCAGCAGAAGGTGCTCATCAATTTTTGGGCCAATAATCTGAGTACAGGAAATGCAGGGAAAGGTCATCCACCTGTCTCTATATTCATTCATTCAGTGAGAAAACATAGTCCAGTGCTTCTTTTCAGGATATTTCTGTTTGCTTTAAAAGCCCACAGGAAGAGCAGGAGTCAGCCTTGAGGGTTTTTTTCTGAAATACAGAACTCTGTTTAATCAAAGACTAGAGGTTGTACCTGCAAGTGATGTTTTTATACTGTTTTGTTTAGAGACTAATAAAGATTAACAAAGCCTAATATACTCACACTATCATTTTGACTAATGGCTACTAATTTCTGTAGCTAATGTTCTGCTGTATTACATGAATGGTTGTAAAAAGTGGCCCTGAATCGTTTGTTCTGCTCAGCCAAAAATTTATTATTTTGCATGCAAACATTTACTACTCTGTTCTACACAATCAGGAGCAGCTCCTCAGCCCAGATTTGGATTGTCTTCGTTAAATCAGGAGAGCTGAGCTCTGTCATCCCCAGGTTTAGCCCTCAAATTGCCCACTGTCCAAGTGTTGCCTGAGGTAAATCCTCTCGTAGAGTGAGTAAGAGGCTCTCAGAGAATTAATTCATGGTCCAGTTACTTTTACAAAAAGTGAAGGATTTTCCATGGATTCTTCAGCTTCTCATTTCAAGACTTAGGGATGAAGCATTTAAGATCTTGAGATGGCTCAGGGGAAATCACAGGATGCTAATGCAGTGGAAGGACTTAGATCAGATGGTAAATATGCTAATTAGGGGAATGTGCAAAGAATAGAGAATCAAATCCATTTAACCTACTGGCTCATGGCTTCCCTCTAAAGCTTTTAACCTCTGTCTGCTACACTTGGCTGCTTTCCCTTAGAAATTTTAATTGCTGGAAGAGACATGCACACACTCTGCTCCACCTGTGCAGGAGGACTGATTCAGTCTGGCTCAGTACCACTGCTGAGGGGAGTACAGGAATATACAGCTGTATCTGGTGCCTGCTCATAAACAGGGCTGTGGCCAGGCAGAAGGTTAAACACAAGGTGGAACACTTGCTGTCTGAGAAGTGACTGTTCATGACACATATAATGCTTCATTGCATCTTTTGTTTGACGATTTCCAGGTAATTTGGAAAAGAGTTTAAAACAACACACGGTCAAGTTCATCTGGGAGGTTTTCAAAACATACAAAGTAGCATCATTGACTCAATATGCACTGTTACAGTCAGGGGTGCTGGTTGAATTTCTTGAAAATAAGGCTACATATTCATGTGATTTAAACCTTCATTTTTGAAAGCATTGGTTTTTTCACACTATCTTTGGTTTCCAAGACCTGTATATAAAACTCAATTCTTTTTTCAAATAAATGGTAGAGTGAAGTGAGAACTGGTGAAAAGTTAAAATAGTTTTATCAGGCACTGTGAATACTCTGCACACCCAAAACCCAAGTCTCAAATATTTGTTCTTCACTGTAGCTCAAAGTGTGCCAATTACTCTCCACTTCTTTTCCTGAGGAGCAGCAGAATGAGTACTTTTTCTTCATACATGTTTTGTCTCCCTATGTAAAGTGCAGCTGGTCTTCAGGCTGTTTTCTTCATTTGTTTTTCTCTTAAATCTATCTCTGTCTGTTGCTCATGTTATTGCAGCCGTGAAGGCCAATGGCTGTAAAAGGGGAGCATTTTTCATCTGGAGAAAAAGTAAGCAAGTTGTTAGGCACTTAAATTCTTTTTCAGCTTTGAAATGTCTACAGTACAACAGAAAATTGAATTTTCATTTCCAGCGTTATCTTTTGAAAATTTTCTCTTGGTTGCCCTTGAGGGTCGAGCTTTGTGGATCACTTGTAGAGTGGGTTTATAACAAATGAGGGCTCTGTGTGGTTGAACGGTGCAATGTGTGGTTGGTTGTTTTCTCACAGGGACTGCTGCTGACTTTCAGCTTTGATGGGAGTAACAATCAACTGGTGCCTAACTGAGACCAGCATCCTCGGGTGCCTGGGGCAGAGATTTTGAGTCCCAAAGAGCTTCCTCATGGGGGAGCCTTCCAAATACTGTATGATTATGGCATGTGAACCATTTCTTTAGCTTTGCATCCTGGTCAGTTTTTTCTCTGTACTAACTGATTGTGATTACCTTGTTAGCACTGATGGAATTGATTTGCCTACTGAGATTTTAGTCATGATTTCTCCCAGCAAGGGGTGGTGCAAATCTTTAACATAGCTGCTAATATTAAAAAAAGGCCTACACTCTCTGGTGTTTTTAGTGGGGGGATGAGAAACATCTGTCTTGAATGTTACAAGGAAAAAAATACCTCAGCATGCATGTGTGAATCTGTGGTGTTCAGCAAGATGGAATGTGAACTCTTGGGGAAGATCATATCATTCTCCAAAATGAGGCAAAAAGGGCAAAATAACTATCGCAGGAGTGTGAGTTGTGGCTTTCTAAAACCTAATGTATTCCATTTTTCTGTTAGTCTTTGTTTTATCTTGCTTTTTTTGGGGGGTGAGGGGAGGGGAAATAACTTCATGCCAGAATGTGATTGAATAAAGACAGTCATTCATGTTGCAACACGTTATGAAAATATCCTGGAGAGCCTAAAGTAGTCCAGAGACAGAATAGCCATAGAGAGACATAGAATAGTCATGTGTTTGGCTTCAAAGCTCTGGTAAAAGTCAGTGGGGTCACTCATTTTGATTTCACTCAGATCTACAGTGATGTTAAAGCCTTGAAAATGCAGTGATAAGTGCTCAGTTAGAATTGGGTGAGCCCCCACTTCTCCTGGGAATGCCACTGTTCCTACCCACCCCTGCTGACTAAGAAGAAAATTTTAAAAGCCAGGATTAAATTTACTTTTTATACTTATTTTAACTGTCAGGAATTCTTCTGAAAAGACACGCCTCATCCAAGAAAACCAAGAGTTTCCAGCAGAACTGTGCAGTGTGAGATCCCTCCAGAATCCTCAGTGGAAAAAAAATTATCCTGGTGTTATTGGAGACATCAGCATGCCTTTTCTGCTGTGCTTGAAAAAAAAGAAGTCACCTGTGCCTTTAGGCAGGAGTATCTTTCAAAAACACACCCCTCCCATCCAGCAGAACTACCAGGCTTTGCTGGAGTCATGCTTGAAGAACAAATACTTGTTCACAGACGACACCTTCCCTGCTCACATCAGCTCTATTGGAACAGGAGCACTGCTAAAGAAACTGCCCCGAAATTTACAGTGGAAGAGGCCACACGTAAGTGACTTTCAGTGAGTACTGTGTGTAAGAGGATGATTACAGATGATAGCCAGCAAATAGTTTTAGCATTGAACAGACTACTGTTAGACTTTAATTTAGGTGTACTTTAATGTCTCTGGGGATTACATTTATTGCATCAGGTGTCATTTTGGAAGCTGGGGTACATGGAGTCTCATAATTGCCTTTGAAGCATTTGTTGCCCAAAATCATAACCAGCCTTGTTCAGTTTATATCCAGTAACACTTGGAGCAGGTAGGGAGAGGAGGCGAAGGGGGCAGGGAGAGTTGGTTTCCTTGGAGCTCACAGCTACAGTGATCTCATTGTGATTCTGTGGTGACAGATGAGATCCTTTTCCCCAGAATTCAAGATCATGACCTTTTAGAAGATTTCTGAGTTTCCAGACAGTTCTTAGCCATGACCCCTCTCTCCCATGGACCTCATACTGTTATGATGCTGGAGGCTGCTGCTTTCCCAGACAGGGCAGGTACCTTATCCTCTTGCTGGGCTGGTTTGGTTTTTTTTTTCCTGCTTAACTGTTTAGTCTATTGTACTTGGAGTAATCTTTCCGCAGCTCTCAAGACTGAGCTTCTATCACAATCAGTGACTGAGCATCAGTCTGTGAGTTGGCTTTAGTTTTGGGACCTTTGTTTTCTACTTGTGCTCACATTTCCAAGGCCTTTGCTGGCATTCCAGGCTTAAACTGAACATCACAACAAGGGACACCCAGGTGCAAGGGCTGGTCACAGAGCATGTTCTCATAACAAAAGGGTAGATAACAAGTTTGGGAGGCCAGGACAGGGGCCTGGCACAGTTAGATAAGGCCTGTTACTAGCAATGCCAGTTCTGCTCTTACTGACCCGCTGAGCAGAGTATTGACAATCAGATCCTCCTGAAAGCAATGTACAGAATTATGTGAGAATTTCAGAATTCCTTTGTCTGTAGGGAATTCTGCCAGGTAATACCAGATAGTATCTCCCAGATAAGTTATTTTCTAGCTGTGATATTTTGTGAGATTTAAACAATTTCCCAGAGGGTTTGAGTTTCTGAAAAAAAAAAAGGTCAGTATGAATCTTGGCCTCTACAAAGCCCTTCAAGTGTCTCTCCATCCCTCAGATATTGAAATGGACTTGAAACCTCTTCTGTCTCTCAGTGGACTGTTCTGCTGCTCTGCTATGATTGTTGGGGTGTCTTGTGTAGGTCCAGGAGTTGAATTTGATAATCCTGATGGGTCCTTTCCAACTCAGCATATTCTGTGAATCTATGAGTCTAAAACTGCCTTTTGAAGAAGGCTCCTGGTTGCTCTGGATGCCAAACTTTCTGAGCAAAGACTCTCTGAGAATGGATGCTGTGCATCCTTCAGTCCCTGTGCTGCAGAGGAGATGCTGAGATTCTGCCATTCAGCCTGCAGGCTTGTAGCTTGCTGCATCTGTGAGTGATGGCCTGCAAACTGAGCACCCAAACTCACCAAGGGCAGGGCTTGGTGTCTAATTACTGTGACTGCCTTGTGAGGGAAGCTGTTTCTTTGCTACTGCCTGCAGGGGAAGCCAACAGTGTGAAACTTAGCTTGAGCAATTTCTGGGTCATTCAAGTAAAATATAATTTTGACACTAAGGTTATTAATTTAAACCCAGAGGCACTTGTGAAGGGAAGAAAAAATCACCACATTATTTCTCTCTGTACAATTATTCACAGACCTATTCTTGTCACAGCAACAGGAATTCTGTAGCAGCCATCAGTCTGTAGCTCAATTGTCAGTCAAGCTGTGGAGATGTCAGCCAGGTTGGGTGAAAGTTTGAACAGTTATGCTCTGCCCTCATAACCTCCTTTGGCTGGCACTTGTGTGGAGGACTGGGACTGGCAGGTTTGAAGGGTTGTCCTCTCAGCATGGTGTCCATGGAAAGCCATGGTGGTGCATCTGAGCACCAGTGACTTATGCTGGAGACCAAATTCAACGTAGACCGAGCACAAATGTGTGCCCAGGCTGGTGTCAGGTTAGCGAGAGCGCATAACAATAGATTTATACCTGAGCCAGAACAATGTCTGCTGGAACAAAGGACTCTCAGTATTTTAAAAGCTTTAACTTTCAAGCTAAATCAGCTCATGTTACTGGCTTAACTCTCTCCTTCTTTTTTTTCTTTTCTTTACATTTTGTGCTTCCCAGGCTTTGCACAAAAGTCCCGTATTTTATGCTGCAAACAGAAAGCAGCCTGATCTCTGCCAAGGATTGGTGGGTAAGGAAACTCCTTTGTATAAATATCTAAGTATTCTTACACAAGATAACATTTTGCATGGAAGTTTGAATGTATAAAACTTGGCATGGAAATAGAAGGTATCCATCTCCTCTCTCCACTTGGTATGGTGTGGATGAAGCAATCATTTACTGGCATAGGCTCAGTAAATAAGCTGGCAAGCTTTGAGATGAGGTTTGAGGCATGAGAGGTGTCTCTACAAGCTGAAGTCACCACTGTGTGTTGTTTCTGCCCGTTCTAATAGGAAGTGTTCCTCTGCTCTTACTGGTCTGTGGTGTTGCTGCTTGACAGGTGAACAGAGACCACAGAAGAGCTTTATATTTGTACCTAATGCTCAGTGTGAGAGTGTTCTCTTCTCAGCCTTGCTGTTATAAAAATAATTTTATGCCTGTGTTGTCTAAAATAAACGACTATACTGCCATCTGAAAAACAAGTAGAGGTGGGACTAAATTAGTTTTTAAGTGCTTTATGTCCTTAAAACCAAAGTTTGCTAAGTACAGTCTTGCATGTGAGATCCACTGTAAGTTATTTTCTTTTCTGAAAAGCTAATGTTTTTAAAGAAAAATCGAAAAGTTTTTTTTCAATAGTGTGCTTTTATAGAGAACAGAAAAAACCCCACACGATGTCGGTAAAACACAGAATGTTTCCATTGACAGTTATTGCTTGCTAAATTTCTTATTTAACCAAACAGTACCCAAATGAAAAGATCATGAGAGAACAATTATAAACCAATCATGGTTTGGTTAAGTAAAGAACATGTTTGGATCATCTAATTTTGTGTGTATGACTTGTTATAATTGTAAAGACATCAGCACAGCAGCTCTTCTGCTGGGATCTTGGTGGTGTTGCTGAACTTGGCTGAGCGCTCTCACTTTTCAGCCAACTGCATGTGTCCGTTTGTCTTGGCGCAGAGAACTGCTGGTTCCTGGCGGCCCTGGAAGCCCTGACATTCCACCAGGACATCTTGGCTGCAGTTGTGCCACAAAACCAGAGCTTTGAGAGGAAATACGCGGGCATTTTCCACTTCCGGGTACAGCTGCTCCCCCAGATTGCAGGAGATCCTCAGATATCCTCTGCTGTGTTTTGTGTCACACCCTTAGATAATTTGTACGTGGTTCCCTTTGGCCAGGGGCAAGTGGCCAGAGGGTATCCCAGTCTGGAGAGGAGCCCATCACCCCTCCCACAAAGTAGTGCAGGCAGTGAATCAACTGCAAGCCACTGAGGAAACACCTCTGCTTGGCTGCTCTCTCCAGCTGTGTCCTACCCATATTTTAATGCAAACAAAACTCTTTTTCAAGAGTGGCAACAGTCAGCAGGACCTGAGCACATCAGCTCCAATATTCTACCCCTTTGCCCACCTCTTGGTACAACTCTGCTATCCTGCAGTTAGGAATTCCTTCCCCAGAAGTTCACCTGTGGCTGATTTCCCTGCTTACTTGTTTTACACCTGATAGATGCTTTGTTTTCTCCTCTGGCTGGGTGGGGTTGAGGAACTGGCTCTGTGGATGAGTCAGCACATCCCACTGACCCACAGCAGCTTGTTCTGTACCCACAGCTAGGCTATCTTGCCTTTCCTGTTGTTTCAAGGGGAGGTCCCTTCCAAGGGAAACATCAGCTCATTCCTTTCCCCTGACAGTTCTGGCACTTCGGGGAATGGATTGACGTGGTGGTTGATGATCGCCTGCCGGTGAATGAGGCCGGAGAGCTGCTCTTTGTTTCCTCAGTCTATAAGAATGTGTTTTGGGGAGCCCTTCTGGAGAAGGCATATGCTAAGTAAGTGACTCATTTCAAGTTATGCAAATAATCTCTCTAAAATATGTTAGTTGGTGCCTACGCAGTTTGTTCTTGTTTATAAATGCATCTCGTACGCCTTGCTACATTTGGAGTGTAGTAGATGGCTCTCATCTATTATTACACATAAAAGCTGCCATTGCAGTAGCTGTTATCAAACCAGGCCCTTCAGTTTAAATCCAAGGGTTTAGGTGAGAAAACAGCCCTATTGTGGGGGGTTGTCCTCTGAGTGTTATCATTGTTTGCAGTGTATTGGCTAAGGCTGATGCCTTCCTTGTAAATATCACAGAGGAGTGGAACACCATAGATAGACATTTTCAAATGTGAATGATTTCCAAAGCCTCCTTTAATGTATTATCAGTGTGAGAAACCTCCAAGGATTTTCATTTTGGAGGTCTGCTGAAGCATTGTACTTTGTTTTGGCAGATGTTTTTGCTCTCAGGTCCCTGAAGCTGAGGCATGTCTCAAGTCATATGGCATGGTGAGAACAGTGGCTTCTCTCCAGGGTGTTTTGTCTACAGTGGTAGTATCAGCACAAAGAAGAAAGCAGCAAGGCCTAACTGATGGAGTTTGTTAATATTTGGCTGAGATAATCTTTGCAGAGCAGGGAAAAATACTCTAGTTAACATTGAGAGAAAGATCACACAAGGATGAGAATGTTCAGTTATTTTCATTTGGTGTTAGTGTTAGAATGAAAAGACTGGGCCAAGTTGCACTGGAGTGATAAAGAAAATCAGATTAGAGACTGAGCTCTCAGGACAGTGTCTCTCAAGGTACTATATCTTAGATACAGCACAGTGCCTGGTGATAAATTCAGGCAACATTCTCTAAGGCAGAGTTATCAAAGAGTCATGATGGGCGTGTTCTCATTACAGTGCAGTCAGGGATGACAGCTAGTGAAGAGTCCCTTTCAGACTACGGTCAGTCTTGGAGGCAATTTTGTAGATTCTCCTCTTCCCAAATGCCAAAAATTCCCTTAAAATGAAACATGAGTTGCAGCCTTCCTTTTGCTTTTTGCACACTTTATTTAATGTTTTCATTGGCAACCTGTTCTCATCCTGTCATCTGTGATGATTACCCAAAGTATATATTGATGTGTTTTTTGCTAGACTCTATGGCTCCTATGAAGATCTGCAGATTGGGCAAGTTTCAGAAGCCTTGGTGGATTTTACAGGGGGTGTCAATACAAGGATCAAGCTTGCAGAAGCTCCTCCTGATCTGTGGGATATGCTGACAAGAGCCACCTACAGCAGATCTCTCATGGGCTGTCAGACACACTTAGGGGTGAGGCTTGGAGTGACATCAAATGGCTTTACAGCTAAAAACCTTTCCAGACCCGTTTCCCTCTGCTGAGCTGGTCATTGTGACTCAAAATGTATCAAAGCTGCCACACGTGGCTTTCTGTAGAAGTCACGTTCTTCATGTTAAACTTCACTCATGGATTGATTCCCTGATGCTCTCAGCTCCTTGTTGTTATGTTTAGGAACTGGTTTATCTATCAAAGTAATTCTATTAAATAGGGACCTACTGCATTTTCCCATTTTTGTTAAATAAATTTTTCATTTTTACAGATGGTGCAGTGAGGTACCAACGCATATGGAATAAAGTTATAGCTAAGGTAGAGATGTGGATCGTTCAGAACATGAATTAAAGTCTTGGCTTCCAAGCTTTATGCTACCACCTCAGCTGTTGGAAAACTCTACTTTTCTGAAAATCAAAACCTAACCTCCTGGACTTCCTTAAAGTGACATGGTCTCTAGCTGAAGACCCACAATTTAGGAAGGGCCATTAACAATCAACCAGCCAATTCCAAGCATACTGAAAAATCTGGCTCTTAGGAGGTTCTATTTATTTATTTATTTTCTGTTCTCCTGTTACTTTGAAAGTCATTGCTTACACAAGTACAGGTCTCTGGTATTGGTATAAGTCTGCTATATGAATAGGGATAGAATAAAAGGTTTCTTTTCCTTCTGTTTCTCTTTCTTGTATACAGACAACAAAGGTCCTGAAGAATGGGCTTGTTGCTGGCCATGCCTACACAGTAACTGGTATTAGAAAGGTAAGACCAGCCCAAATGTCCTGGGTCCAGGTTAATTTGGATATTAGCAATTTTTATTGCATTCTTAGGTTCAACCATTGATCAGAGCAACTATAATATCTCCTCCCCAATACTCTTTTCTTAGTCTAAGGCTAGAAGAGACTGTGGGTTTTGTTAAGATTCACATTTTAAGTATGTCCATTTTAATTTGGAGGCCTTGATGTAAAGGACAATTGTTATGGATCAGTGTATCTCTAAGAGTGGGAATGATTCACAGGGCTCTGCTGAGACTATCACCTAGAAATGCATCTTAGCTGTTAAGAATGAAAGGACTGGCCTTTGGGGCTGCTGGGAGGATGTGCTGAAACTTGGGGATGTGCTTTTTACTTGGGGTAAAAAGCCTTCCTCTGAAGCAGGTGGAGAGGCCATAGAGAAGTAAGGATGTAAAGGCCAAAATATGAAAAACTGCAGATAGAAATGTGGGTCAGGGGTGTGGAGTAAGGGAACTGACCTGTGCTCCTGTGCAGACAGTGCAGGGGGACCTCACTAATCAGCAGAAAAATTGCTGGGAGTCCCCTTTGGATATTTGTCTAGAGGTAAGTGACTGGAAATTATACGTCCCAAAGAATAGGAGCTTCTTTCTCCTAAATTGATGGATGACTATCTTATCCAGCCTCAAGAAGAGGTTGACAAGGATGGCAGAGATTGTCTGGGGCTTTGGACATTTTGGTGAAAGCATGTTCAGTACCTGTAGCAAGAGATACTAGGAAGGGCAGAAGAGATGAGCTGGATGAGGTATACCTGTGTCCCCCACAGGAGGAGCAGGAGGAGTTTATGTGTGGAGTTTTTCAACAACGTGTCTGTCAGTCTGGCTCCTCTGATGAGATGAAGAGCCAGGCAGCCTTAAGGGATTGACCAAGCACGTGGAAACAGTGTGAAGTCAGCTGTTCTACTGTGTGCTGTCAGCAAAGCCCCTAATTGGCCTCTCCTCCCACCACGGCATCCCAGTTCAGGAAGCATTAATCTGTATGGTGACCCATGGGGGGCTACATTGTGCTGTGCCATTACACTGGGGTAGGACCTGGTTTCCACACGAGTACAAAATGAGCAGATGTTGGAAAGGAAGAGGAATTTACAGTCAAGCCTTTAGATTAGGAATCTGTCATGTCTCTGGTTTCAGTTTAGAATGTAAGATGAAGCTCCTTAATCTCTTTGTTGCTGGCATTTAGAGTTGCATGTTCAAAGATTTTTATCATCATACTTGCTGGCATCTATGAGAACGAACAAAAATGTTGTTAATATCTGACGTAGTACAATGATATAAACCAGATGAGAACTGCTGAGACCTTAGTAAGCACAATGTTACTGTTTTCTGCAGGTGACCTGTCAATATGGACCAGAAAACCTAGTGAGACTGAGAAATCCATGGGGAAAAATTGAGTGGAAAGGAGACTGGAGTGACAGGTGAGTTTACAAAAGGAAAGGTGTGACACTGAGCAAAGGAAAGGTTTCTTGGAGGAAAGATGCTGCCATCTTCAGGCATGAATTAATGTTGAGGGCAGCAGTAAGATAATGCTTGCACAGACCTTCTGGTGTCAAAGCAATGACTCCATAGATTTATGTCTCCTGTGTCTCCAGCAGACAGTGCTGCTGTAGCTGGCCTCACTTCACACATGCAGCCTCAATCAGATCAGTTCTACTTCTCCTTTCACTAATGCCAAAGGAAACATAATATGAACATGAGACGCTGACCATCTTGCTGTGATGTGGAGAGCATGCAAAGGGACAGATAGCTGTGCAGGAGGCTCTAAAAAACCCCCATGCTTCAGGACACAGTTGTTTATCATGGGAGAGCCTTACTTGAATCTTCCACAGGCTGCAAGGTGTTGGAATTGGGTAACTAGGAAGGAGTCCTCTGTCCTGGCTGCTTGGGGAAATACAGTTGGGCATGAGATCAGAGGAAGCAACTAGTAGAGGTAAATGGGCTCCATATTTGCATCTACCTGAATTTTTTTTTTTTTTTTATTGGGACCCCTGAAAGACAGTGGTTTGCATTCTAGACCATGGGCAACTGTAGACTTTTGTCCTGTTCCTCTTTAAAGTGGAGCATGTTTCTTGCTTCCAAGCTTCCCTTCATTCCTTGCACAGGCTGTTTTCTGAGGCTCAGGGCATAGAAAGGGGGGAAGAGTAGAGAGGTCATTGGGAATGTGAATGGCTTTCACCTTGTCTGCAGAGCAGTAACTTCTCTGATGCGTGTCTGTCACATAATGACAACACACCAGCTGTTCTGTTGAAGAGCATAATGAGCAACATACTGCAGGCCTGCCTTTGAAATGACTCCCAGCTGCCTCTTATGCTGTCCTAGTCATTCATTCATTATGCCAAACACTCTTCCTATTACGTCTTCTTTAACAGAAAATTAACCAACAAAGCAGGTCTAGATTTTTATATTTTAAGTACTTGGAAGCTGTGTGTTCAAGTGAAGGGAGTGGCTAATGGAAATGGAACATTTCTGGCTTCTACTGCAGCAAACTGGACCCATTTAGCTACATCTCATGGGACCCAGGCTGGTCATGGAGAGTCTTGTGTGGCTGAAGGCATAGTGGGGGATAAGTATGGAGATATGTAGAAACAGGGATTTGGCCTCTTTTTATAGAGGAAGGTTTTGTCCTCTGCCTTGAATTTGTGGCCACATTTGGTTAGTCACCTCATGTTTTTCCCCTTAGCTCTTCCAAGTGGGAGCTGCTGAGCCCGAAGGAGAAGATTTTGCTGAGGAAAAAGAAGGATGATGGAGAATTCTGGTAATGGCACAGTCTTGCTTCTCCCCTCTCTGCCAGTAGCCCTGGGGCTACACCTGGGACTGAATCAGCACATTGCCACTTAGGCCAAGGCATAGGTGATGAGCTTCAGAGCAGCCTGCGCTCCTCTCAGCTTGATGCTATGAGAAGCAGTGGCTATGCTGACATGGAATGCACTGTTCTTCAATGCAGGGGTGAGGGAGAAGCAGGGCATTGCTAGGTCTCCTGGGGCTGCTGGAGATAAAGGGCAGCCCCAGGAGCTTTTGTCCTGCCTTTGTTTCTTTTTTTTTTTTTCACCATAGCTTCGGGAAGCTCTTGTTTGCTTGTTTGTCTGCGGTTTCTGCACAGCTTTTGCCACGAGGTGGCAATGTTGCCGCCCCTGTAATTTCACTGCACTCCCTTTGCTGGCAAGATTATTTTATTCTCTGTTTCTGCTATCCTTTGCTGAAGTTTTAGTCGTGCATTAGCTACTCCTAGATGCTGCTGTGGAAGCAGACGCTCTCTTCTTTACTGCCTAATAAAATATGAGCATTACCATATGTAACACAGAATGGTGCAGCTTCGAAGTTCCCCGCTCCCTTTTCCTTTTATGAGCCATATGGACTAAACTAAACTGCTGACAAGATGTCTCTTGGTACTCTTTTCCCAGGATGTCTCTGCGAGATTTTAAGATTCATTTTGTAGATCTGGTGATCTGTAAATTAACTCCAGACCTGATGAGCCAGGAAGATGGGAAAAAGTGGATGTACTCCTTGAAGAGTGGGAGATGGGTTAAAGGAAGTACAGCAGGAGGAAGTTTGGGATTCTGTAATGGTGAGGGGTGCTCTTTTGGATAACTCTGACTTTTGGATGCTCTGCTGACTCAGAGCATTACCAGCTCCTTATAACCTCTTAACATAAAATTGACAACAGAAACATGCACTTCCTGTATAAGCCTCCACACAAACATCAGAAATAAGCAGCCGAAGAACTTTGACTGGCTTCTGCTATCACAGAAGATGCACTGCTTGCAAACATAGGGCAGCGGTCTGATTATAGAATGAAATAAGCTTTAGGATCCCAGGATCAATTGCCAGCACTGATCTGCTCTAGGGCATTAAACTTGTCTGTTGAAGTTTGCATCCTCAGCAGCTCCAGGGAGTGTGTTTTAAGTAAAGTGAATAAAATAGTCAGAGGCGCAGCTCTTCGGGAAGCAGAGCAGGTGGAGTCTAAAGTCAGCTAGCCCATACACCCAGGGTGAGAGAGGAACAGTGATACATTTATAAACAAAATGAGCATGTAATTGCATGTAAGTAGAAGTATAGTTCGTTGTTCCTGGGTCTTTTCTTCTGTCTTAGATAGTAGTTGCACTGCTAAACTTGTAAACTGCACCTTAAAATCAAATTCCTGTGGGGTCTGGAGATCCAGACAACCTGTGTCCTATTCAATCCAATGCCAGGCATCATGTGGGAAGCTGGCAATCAATTTTGTGATGGAAAATGACATCAAAATGTTTTTCTTGTTTTACTTAGGCAACTTTTGGATGAACCCTCAGTACTGGCTGAATGTGTTGCCAGTTGAAGACAGCAAGAAAAGCCCAAGTACTTGCAATGTGGTTATATCCCTCATGCAGAAACACAGCACCAAACACCGGAACCGAGCCCCTCACCTTTTCATTGGATTTTTACTCTATAAGGTGCAAAGAATTGCTTCGCTTTTCTTGCTCTTATCAAACAGGAGAACTTCCAGCCCCTGTAGATTGTAGTGCTCTGCAGGCCAAGAGTTTTTGTTGTGTGCAGGGTGATCTTGCTCTTTCCTCCTGCCTGTCCCCCGTCTCTTTACACATCAGGGCTAGGCTCCCTCGAGCCCTGTGCCCCACTTGCTGCCTCTCCAGCATGCTCTGTGTCACCCTGCAGAGCAGTGAGAAGTGCCTTTTGCTTCAAAGCACATTGAGATTTATTTTGCAATGTATGTGCAATAGCTGGAAGAGGGTGCCAGGAATCCCCTTACTTTGGGGTAGGAAGAGCTCTGCCCTCAGGTTATTTTAAAAAGTGTTGCTAGTATGATGTGGCAGCTGCTCATGTGTGCATACTGCTAGCTCCCCATGTACCCAGAGGTGAGTGGATATCACTAGGAATGAGAGTTTCCTACCTTCAATTCTCTGCTTATCTGAGTACCTTGAGGGCTACTCTTCTCCCTTGAACAGAGCCACAGGTCTTGTTGCTGCTATAAGCTTGCACAGTTATGGAGAGGTGACTGTGGGGAAGGGTTTTTGGGTGGAGGGACTGAGGTTTCTGAAAGCAAAGACCCCGTATAGATGTTTGTAGCTTCTCTGCTTCCCAGGAATGACTTGGCTGTGTTTGGTGAGGCACAGAATCCTGACTGACAAATGTTGTTTCTTTTCTTCCTGCAGGTGGGCCTACAGGTGAGTCCCTTGTCACCACTGCTGGCTGTTGTCTGGGGACCTGGGCTGGCACAGCTGTTAACACAGTGCTGAATGTGGTGTGTTCACCTTTGTTCCTTGGCTGACAGCATGTGACAGTATTAGAATTCAGTGAGACACCACAGCAAGGCACTACTAATGCAGAACCATCCTCAGACTCTACTGAAAAGCAGCCATATCAGGGAGCTCATTGGCCTTGAGAGTGGGCATTAGTTGTTCAGCTTCTGTCCTGGCTCTTCAAAGGTATTAGAAGTAGCACCAGCCTTTACCTGATGAGCACTTCAGCCCTGCTGCAGTTGTGGGATGGTGCCCCAATTCTTGGCTGTGTCATGGGAGTCAGAGCTGCCTTTCTGCTGCCTTCCAGTCTTGGCATGAGGTGGGAAAAGAGCCAGTGCCCCATGTCAGTCAAAGATCTCCTAGGGAGCTCAGGGTCCTGGCTGTCTGTTGGTACAGGTGTTTTCACCTTCTTCAAGTCAGCTGCATTTCTAGCATTTTCTTTATCCAAGAGCCTTTGGGACCTGAGAAAGGGCCTTGGAACTTAAATCCTGATTAAATCCTGATTTTGGCCCTGACCTCAGAGAGCTATTTAAAACAGGGAAAGATTTAGCTCATATTGTCTTTAAAGGGCATACCTTCCACTCTGTTACCACTCAAATGAGAGTACACCTCTTAAATGAGAACTTGGGCTGGCAAAGAACTAGTTTGGGTATATGGTATGGGCAGCACAATTGTGCTCCTAGTTACTGTAGACCCAGCATGGTAAAAGATGCCACTCCTTCCTGACTTGAATATCTTGGGCACTATCAGGGTTACCTTCAAGGTAAACTTTCTAGCAGAGGGGGTCTGAGTGTGGCCCTAGTACAGTGCTCTGCCACACCTGAGTGGGAATGGGGGCAGCCAGGACTTCAATTTCAGGTTTGTAGTGGTTGCCAAGATCAATACAGAGAGATGGCAAGCTGAGAGCATCTAAGGTATTGGAACTGCTGTCAACAGAGTATTGACTGGAATATAAAAACTTTGAATTTAACATAAGGGGCATGAGGAGGAGTAACCCTGAACCCTTCATAAGAAAGATTGCCCTATTAGTAAGAAAAATACTGGCAAAGGAAGAAGAATAGCATCTCCCCATGAGGCTGCAGAGTAAAATGGCTAAATGTTTTGAGGAACAGCCAGGATCAGAAGGTGACAGTAGTTTTAGCTAGCAGAATTATTTATTGGCCTGGTGTACTGGGCACTCAGTGGCATTAAAATTAGTTTCATGTTGCCTGGATCAACACTTTATCCATCATCCTGTGGCAGAAAAGGGCCTGCGGAGCAAAGAGTGCCAGACAGATCAAGGACACTTGCATGAAGTCAGGACGAGGGCTTAGGTTGCTCATGCAGTATGCTCAGATCACACAGGTGTTCTGAAAAATCCTCTGCTACCAGATCTCTTTTGCAAAGGACAAGCTGGGGAGTACGTGGTCCCTGTGGGAGAAGAGGTGTTCTGGCTAGTGAAGGGCAGTCTCTAGAGCAGTTTCTGCCTGCAGCCATTTTGTCCCATATGGCAAAGACTTTTGCAGAAGCCACATTGACAGCTTCTCATCCCCAGTTCTTGCTGCTGTTCCTTACAAGTAGTGTAAGGCTTTTTTTGTAAGCTGCAGGAAGCCCAGTCTTTTGTCATATTAGTATTGGGCAAGGGTGCTGCATAGTGAGAACCACTGTATCCTGGGAAGAGACTGAGTCCTTTGGGCTCTGTTACCTGCTTGTGCTGTAAAACAGGCTGAGATGTGAAGGCAGGCCAGCTGTGCCCTGCCTGTGAATCCTCCACGCCTTTTGTCCATGTATTCAGCTGGGGCAGAACACTATTCTCTGACCTTTCTTCCCTGAACAGTACCAGGAGAGCAACAGAAAGCTGCCCCCAGGTTTCTTCACCCGACATCAGCCTGTGAACAAGCACCAGGTTTTCCTTGATGAGCGGGAAGTGACTCATGACTTCCATCTGGAGCCTTGTGTCTACGTGATTGTCCCATCCACCCTGGAGCCTCAGCAAGAGTCTGAGTTCATCCTGCGGGTCTTCTCCAGGAAGCACATTCTTCGGTGAGATGCTGCTGCCCCTCTGCCAGCACCTAATTCCCTGGGAAAGTCTGGTCTTTTTAGTCTAATGGGGGCAGCATAAAGACTTAACTCTGCAAAAAGCAGCACAGTCTCTTTCAGAGAAGCTGGCTCTGGATTTCTCCTGCCGTAGGATTCTCAGTGGTTGAAGCACTGGTTTTGGCCTTATCCTTTTCAAAAACTGCTGAGATAGGCCCACACAATCCTTGCAGCAAAGGACAAGCTGGGGCTGTGAGAGTTTGAGACTGTGAGAAGGATAAGAGCTCTTTAGCTTTTTAGATCCATTAGTTTGCCAGGAACTCCCTGCTGGCAATGCTAGGATGGTTGCTTATACAGAAATGGGTGCTTTGGCTACTTCAAATGCCAGCAGCTTTTGGGGTCCTGTATGGATATGAGGCCTTGCCTTACTGCAGCTGTAACACCAGAGAATAAAACACATGGCAAGAGCAGGTTGGGGCCCCATCCAGGGAAGAGGAATGACACCTGTGGTGAGACAAACACACAGCTCTGAGATCTGTCCTTAATGTGTCTGCTTTTTTACATCTCCAGGGAAATGGGCGGGAACACGAGCTTCACCCTCTCTAAGGTGAGGGGAGTGGGAGGTCTGTGGTTCAATCTACAGCTCTGAATGTTGGGTTTTTACTGTTACTCTGCTCTAGAGGAGAGGCTGAGTGAGAATGTCAATGGTTGTGCTGCAGCACTTGAAAGCACAGCTTGGGTTTACAGACAGAATCCTTTGGACCAAGGGGACAGATGCAATCAAATGTTGGGGACAGGCAAAACTTTAGACAGCTTAGTTGCCCTTTTTGCAAACATCTTTTAATGACACCATCTTGCTTGCTCTACAGTCTTTCCTGTTCATGGCTTTTTGGAGACTCATGGTCCATTCTTGCACTTCTCCCCATCCCTTTCAGGCCTTAAACATTTTGAAGACATTATGGGACCTTAGCTCTACTATTCCCATGCAATGGCCTAAAGGTTATTTACAAAAGAACTGGTCTCAGTAGCAGTGCATGCACATCTCCAGCTTGTGCTAGGGAATTTATGGCCTAGTCTGTTCCCCTGGCATAAACAGAGCCATTCCTGCTTTCATCTCCTCTGTTGGGCTGTATAAAGGAGAACAGAGACCCTTCTCTCTTCTTGGCACATAGTGAGCCCCATGCTTTGCACAGCTTGGGGTGGAGTGAGAGGAATGTTTCTCCCCACTAAATGTTATCTGAGTATTTCTCTCCAAGAAATAGCAGTTCTATGATGTAGGGAGGTATCTTAGCAGTAGGCTGTGTTAGTGATGTAACACTGATTGCAGTGGTGGGCAGAGGGTGGAAGGGACAGGGAATGGAATGCCATGCTGGGAAAGCATCTTTAATAATTTGGTTGACAATATTTTTCTTCTGCAAGTTAATGATTTTTTTGATACCTTAAAGGAAATTGTTGATAGGTATGAAGGCAAGATTTGGGAGGATTTCTTCACAAAGCATTTTGAACAGGTAAGTGCTTGCATGAATAAACTCCTCCAGAGCTATTATGTAGCTCTGTGAAAGTAAAAGCATGTTCAAGGGAGGTCTGTGGATGTGTGGGGAGCAGAGAGGGGCTGTGGAGAGGGGGTTGGACTCTGTGTACAGTGATGACTCCATGCAGCAAATTTGCCTGTGAAGTTTAGCAATGTGATAGCATTGAGACAGGCACACTTCTCTGCACAACAGGGTGTCAATGCCTGAACTTAATGTGAAGGTGACAATATCAAGAGGCTCAAAAGGCATTAGCAAAGTGATGGGCAGATAGTCCATAAACAAGTGCTAAAGGACTGAGCAGGGATGTACCCTCTAAGATCACTTTTCCAACAGGGAAACAGCAGAATGGACTACAGAAGCTGACCAAGCTCATGTGCTCTCCTTAAACATTAATTCCTGTTGCCTGTATTGGGGACAAATACAGACAACAGAATGCCCTTTGGGGCGTTCTTACATTCATTGGGGAAAACTATCTATTAGAGAACACTCCTTGTATTGAACCTTGTCTCACACTTACTTCATCACAGTTGGATGGCAACTAACCTGCTTTGAGATGTGAAATAGTTATTGGGTGTCCCATCATCTTTTCCCCCTAATTTTCCTACTGAAATATGATCCTTACTGTGAAAGATTATTTTTAGTGATTTCTCAGGCCTGATTTGGGGTGGAGCTGACCATCAGGATCCCACTGACTGTGGTGAGGGATGCAAGCGTTTCACCTTTCAGAAAAGGTCACTGCATTTATTTAGCATCATACCCTGTATTTGGCAAACACAATTTCACAAAAACAAATTTGCACTTTTAATAGGAATATTTTGAAGGAAGCTGTTACTAAAAAGAAGGAATGTTTTCACTTTTTGCCTCTTGTTTAAGATTTTGGTTTTGAGAATGGTGTCGCTTTGATGTGCTAGAAATTGCCACATACTGTGAGTTGCTGGTCCTTTGCTGTCAGGATGTCCAAGTACACACAGAGGCAGAGGTACTTACTGACATTTCTGAAGGCTTTACCCTGGCATGTCTCAATGATCTGAAAGCAGGCTTTTATTTTTGAAGAGTGACATTTTAAAAAATCCTCCAAACAAACCATTGTCACAGCTGCTAAAAGATTTATAAACTTTATTATGACAAGGGGGAGGGGGAGTCTCTGGTTTGAAAAGTTTGGGGAGAAGTATTCCAAAGTTTCCTTTTTTTTGTTTGTTTGTTTGTAAATGATAAAAGGGGAATGTTTGAAGCAGATCTCTTGACAGTGTGCTTGATGGGACAGATGGCACCAGGGCTGAAAGGCCTGTATCCTCACTCAGTGGAAATCTGCACTGCTGCACTGGTCTGTGTGGAGCCCTGAGAACTTAGCCTAGAGCACACTGCAGTTCTTACAGGCTCAGAATCTTGTCATATTCAAAGGGAGTCTTTTCTATCGATTTTCACAGTGGCTGGAGTGGGGCCAGAAAATCAGAGAATGAAGATGGGGCATGCTGGGAAAACAAAAGAGGGAGAAAAGTGATTTAATACTTTAAAAAAAAAAAAAAAAAAAAAACTAAAATTCTCTTCCATATCACAGAATCCTGAAATAAATGCTGTTCAGCTCCAGAGGATCTTGAATAATATATCTTGGAGAAGTAAGTGCTGAGAAATAATGTTTCTGTAAAATAAGCCCTCTCAGAGAAAAGCCTCAGCTCCTGTATCTATTTCTTGAATTCTGGGAAGAGAAACTGGCTTCAATCTGACTGAACTGACTCTTCTGATGCCATGTTAGATTTCCAGAGCAAAAGGATTTGCTGGGGTGTGAATCAATATGGCAGAAATGTTATAAGCAGAGCCAATCTAGTTTGAATTTCAACAACTGAAATAATGAGGGAGGAGAGCAAGCATGGATGCAGATTCTTAATTTGGCTTCCAAACCTAGCTTGACCTCAGCTTTGATTCTGAAACTGTATCTCATTTCAGCCTGTGCCACTGCCTCAGTCTCAGCAGCACCAAACTAGAAGATGTGGAAAGGCTGGTCTGTAGGAATTGGTGTGGTGGAGGAGGGTCTTGCCTTTACTTTCATGTGCTTACTCCATGCTGCTGTTTCTATTTACTCTTCCCTGCTGTGCATGCATAGGGCTGCCCCTTGCTCTGTGTTTGGGGGACAGGATGAGGTGCAGGTGGCCTCTGTAACCCATGCTTGTGAGAGCCAGGTGAGCTCTGAGCTTGTCTCTCTCATGTGTGACATCCACTCTGCTGGGGGCAGCCCAAAGCACTCCACAGGCTTGTAATTTGGACCTTGGTAACAAATAACACTACCTGAGCAGCAGTGAGGCATTGCAGTGGCTGTTCTCTCTGAACAATGACAATGAAATTACAGATATAATGATGAATCCAGATTTTTTTTTCCTGGTTTCTTCACTGGTAACAGTCAATGTGCAACATAGAAAATGCTCTGTCCAGCCATTACAGGCAACAAAAAAGATGATCAAAAGAGTGATGTGATGCCTTTTTCACTTAAACTGAATTTGATATTACTCTCTTTTCTACAGAAGTGGGCAAGGATAGTTCTTCTGTCTTTGTAAACTTACCTACCAGGCGCTGTCTTATCTATGAGAAAACTATATTGAACAGGCAGTCTTTACTTTTAATAAATTATTGATTTTAAGAATTATTTTCAAATCTTTACAGTACTTGGTTCATATTTACTAAACAGGAGAATATTAAAATTATTAAAGCGTCTTGACTTCCTGCACAGAAGGGATTGGTGAGTTATGATTCTGTCCCTTACTCAGTGGAAGGTGCAGACCAACTGTAGTCATGATTTGCAGTGAGATTAGAGCCTATTTCTGTTACTCTTCATGTAAGTTATATAGGAACCAGGAATGCTAAGCTTTGAGGCAGCATCATGTTTTCAGCAGTGCCTGTACTTTTAATTATATTAACAGAGCTGGCAGTGTGTCTGAGAAAGAGAGGGAGAGAGAGATGCTTAGTACAAGGGTTTCAATTAATCTGCAGTGCTGTTCCCCAAAGCTCTTCAGGTCAAGTGACTTTGCTCAAGGTCATGCAGTAAATTCTGTTTGGGATTAGAGCTTTGGATGTCCTTTTCCTTCCATTTTCTCTAATAGCTGGAGATAGTGTACCATATTTCATTCTGTATTACATGCCTGCAGGGAGCTCATATTGGATTTTCTGAGACTAGTAGAATCCATCCTGTTGCCTCATATTTTTATCATCATAAATGATACATCTTCTCAAGTGGGTGTAAAGTTTCACAAAGGCTTTGGGGCCTGAGCCCTCTCAAGTAAGGGGGAATTTTGTGAGAGTCCATTTTTCTGAGAGATGTCCAATGACTCCCCAAAACATTTTTTTTTTTTTTTCTCTCCAGATTTCCAGAGTTTTCGCCTGAATTTCAGTCTGGATTCCTGCCAGGGTATCTTGGCACTCCTGGATGTATCCTTGTCATGAGTGATGCTTCTGACTCATATAATACTTTACCAGAGCATTATTTCTTAGGCCAGACTGGGTGTTACTGTGATTTCTTTACCACCAGGACATGGCCTTGCTTATTGAACTTCTCACCCTCCATAATAACAGTTCAGCTGTGACAGAATGGAGCTGGTTTGGGAAAGGGTTGATTCCTGCTGCTTCTAAAATCAGCAGCCAGGTTTCCTTTGACTTTAGTGGGAGGAGGATCAAGTCTATAAATAGGCACACGTGCTAAGAAATCATTATCCTCATATTATATTTGCATGGATGTTAGAGTGGCTGCAAGTTTTTGGGTTGTTTGGGGTTTTGGTTTGGCTTTTTTTTCTTTTTTCATTTTTTAATATATAATGGGTGCTTTCTAATGTTTGAGACGTTCTGACCTTAATGCTCCCACTAAGCTGAATGCCACTGGCACACTGAGTATCCAGGAGTTCAGAGTCCTGTGGAAAAGGCTGCTTTTCTATTTGGTATGACAGTAATTTCTATGCCCCCTTTCAGTATCTCCCTGCTCACAATCCCTTTGGTGTCACCTGTTGGGTTTTGGGTGGTTTGGTTTGTTTAAAAGTACTCCCTCACCCCACAGGAAGTTTTCCAGAAGAGAGACACCAACAGATCAGGAAAGCTTGACCTTGTGGAACTGCACGCAGCTGTACGGGAGACAGGTGAGCCCACAGCATATTTTGGCAAGTCTCATCTTCTTGCTCATGAAAGCTGAAGAAAAAGCACAGGGCTGGGAAACATCTTGATAACTGTGTGTAGAGCTCAGGAGGAGTGGAAAACATTATCGTTTGCATGGCCTTGGCTATCTCTTCTTCCTTCTTTAGCTGGTTCAACACATCTGAAAATTATTTTGCCATGGGATGGGCTGCCCACTCTTTTCTCAGTGTGGTCTCGCACACTGAGAGTTGTCTGAAACAGAAGTGTCTGCCTATCTCAGACCCAATTTTTAAATCCCTTCCTGTGTGTTGCTAATTGAATTTTAAAAGATTTTGTGGGGTTGTAGGGATGCAGGAGGCCAGATCTAGCTCATATTAAATTGCTGCCTCTGCTGAAAATGACAGCTCAGGGACCAAACCTGGAAGTGTGGGACTTGCACGGAGGCTGTATTGGTGCCAGACTTCACTAATGCAGTGTCTGAGGCTTGGTCTAGAAATGGAAGATGATCCATATGGGTCCAAATACCAGACCGAGCTCTGCTGCTGTTACTGGGCCTTGTGTGGGGGCTGGAGCTCAGTCTTGTAGCTTCCTTTGCATGTTTACACCTTAAATATCATTCCTCTTTTTGGTCCATGTTCACCCAGTTCATCTTAGTCAGTGAAAGCACAGTGAGAAACCCAGGCAGATCTCTGCTAAAGCAAACTAAAATCCCAGGCCATGAATAGAGAATGGTTTTGTTCCTTGCAAATGCTGCTGCTGCTTGAAATGGGAACTGATGCTTTCTGTATGAGCTTCCTCTGGATTTTCTTTTTCATCTCCTTTCCTACCCTCTTGGGAATATTGCTCTTAAACCCAGCTGCTGCTATTACCCTCATATCCCATGAGCAAAAGAGGCCTATTTGTATTTTATTTCAACTCTGGAAGGACTGTAAGTATGGGGGAGCAGATCTGAACCTTTTTAAATTTAGAGAAGATATCTTTGTTTAGAGATCTCATTTGGGCTGGCTAATATTTGATTATCTTAGGCCAGGCTTGAAAAACAAAGCTGTTGGAGAAGGGATGAAGACCACTCAGTTGTGCCATCTCATTCTGTGTTCCTTTTTTTCCCCCCCCATTTTATGTAGGCATTTCACTCAGCAATGAAGTCTGTAATTTGATGGCAATCAGATATGGTGACCCTGACTTACAGATCAGTTTTGAGAGCTTTGTTTGCTTCATGCTTCGAGTGGAGATCATGGGAGGTGAGGCTGGTGCTCCGTGTCTGGCCAGGCAAGCTGGGCTGCCAGCTGAGCCATGGCCCCTCTGATGCTGTTCCCACTGGCAGTGGCAAGTGGGAAAATTGCAGGACTGGATTTCTGAATAAAGCAAGAGCAATCAGTTTAAAGCAAGGGACAGATACAGAGGAAACCAAGCTCTCTCTTTACCTCCCCACCAGTCCCTTCCTACAGACATCCGAGCTGTACATATCAGAGTGATTAAGCTCTCTGCACATTTGCACCTCCTTGTAGAAGGAGGTAGGCAAATTACAGATGAAAACTACTTGTTTCCCATGAAGAAGACAACCTTGAAATACACCTTTTCCAGGAAGAAGAAAGCTTTGAAATATGTCTTTGGTGGACTGCAGTTTGATGATGAGACAGCTGACACTCAGACCATGCTGCAGACACTTAGCACATGTCTCATAATTGTAGTGGGTAAGGTTGGGACCATCAGCATTTTGAGGTTTTACAGATGGATGGGCAGATAGTAACATGCCTGACTTTATTCAGCTGCTCCCCGTGTTCCAGCCTTCAGGGATCTCCCAGGGACAGAACAGAGAAACTCACATACACTTGAGAACAGCCTACAAGCTCTGCCTTTGGGGTTTTTCCCGAGACAGTGCTTTGGCTGTGGTGATCTCTTGGCTATCAAGTTAACACTCCTCATTTACTTCTTTTGCAGAGGCCTTTCGCAACTTAACACAAGATGGCAAAGGGATATATCTCCGGGAATCTGAGGTAAAGCCCATTCCCTGGCTGTCAGATGCAGGCCCCTTTGTTGCATGTGGCACTGCATGTTCTATTCTGTAGCCTTAGGAAAGGTATCTTTAACTGACTACTTACAGGGCAGGTTACAAACAGCAAGGAGGCTCAGGCTTCTAAGTCTTCTGCTTTATTATGTCTTCTATTTCTTCTGGAGGCAGAATATCTCCAATGCCCTGTAGTCCAGTCCAGGTGAGAGTATGGCAGAGCTCTCACAGAGATGGATTATTTCAACCCCCTTTCCATATTATTTTCAGTGGATGATGATGACACTTTATTCCTGAAGCAATACTGTAGAGGAGGAGACAACCAGACCCGTACCAGGACGAGGAAGGCTGCCTTGTTTCAACCTTTTACTTCATATGAAAAGTCTTTTCCTCAAGCAGACTTAACATGATAACCACAGACTTGGTGAACTGAAGTTTTATTAATGAATGTATTTATTTTGAGTCCTATTTCACTTCAGACAACCCTACTAAGGAGAGACCATTGGATGCCAATTACCACAAGTGCACAGTGTGACACCCTGGAGCATGGCTGAGTTGTTGGGGTCACCTGCTTCATGCTAATGTAATGCTGCTGTTACAGGCACACATTGTGGCAGTGCCCAGAGGCTGTGTTTGGTGATGGGGCTCATGAATCTGGGAGGGAAAAGGCCCCTGTCCTGAGTAACTTGTCACCTGATAGAGGGATCCCAGTTCTGCAGCTGCTAGGCCCGTGATAGAGAGCTGGAATCTCTGGGTTTCTAAGAAAGAAGGGGTGGAGACTCACAGAATGAATGAACAGTTTTCCCTAGCCCTGACTTGGAAAGGTGATTGCAAGCATTCAAACCATATCTTTTGCTTTTATAAGTTAACATAGCCCTATTGAAGTGGCCCTAATTTGATTTGACCAAGTGATGAGCTGAGCCTCCAGCTGTTTGTTGTATGATGATTGTGTATTTATTTCATAAAAGTGGGTTTTCTCTGCAGATTGAAAAGTACAGTACAGTGAAAAGTAAACTGATCCCATATTAAGAGACTGGCAGGGAATGAATGTTTTCAGTAGGGTGATACAGGAGCTGTCTGATAAAATATTTGGATATTTATTTTCTATAGGGTGAGTGTGTGTGTGTGTGTATTTCTAAAGGATGCAGATAAATGTAGGTTGTAGCTAATTAAATAGTACAACCCAGGTGCATGGCTGTGAGCAGCGTTAGAGAGCATGGTATCAGTGGGACTATTCAGGTCAAATTCCATGAGAGTTACTTGATGCATCTGTCTGTAGGATCCTTTTCCACTTTCTTACCATTCATTTATTTGGGCTGGAAATTTCAACGCTAAGTGACTGTTACAGGTTGCTGCTTTGATTTTTTTTCTTTTTTTTTTTTCCTTTTTTTGCATTCCTGCAGACAGCTCAATTGAGGCTCTTTTACAGTGCACAGCCTAGTCTGAGTCTGGGTGCTAAATGAAACAGAGCTCCAATGGGAATGAACGTATAATGAAAGATCACACTCTAATACCTTTGTAGGAAGGAGTTATATTAAGCTTGCATAGGCAGCCTTCCCTCTGGCTTTTTGTGACTTTTTAGGTGCTTAATCTCATAAATATTTTTTCAGAGTGCATGTAAGATTCCGGAATGAGGTGGACTGTGGATAAGAAAGTAAACATGGGCATGACTGAGCTAAGGGATGTGCTTACCGCTGCACTGAGGCCTGAGCAATAGCATAAGCATATTTATAGAGGAACTCCTTTGCATATAAGTGTTCCCAGTCAGGAGGCATTAAGCAGTAAAAACAACAGCATGCACTTTATTCCCCAGAACAGCCTGTTTCTAAGCAATATCATTTTCATCCTGTTTTTATGAGAAAACTGTTAGAACCAGATAAATAGATGGCTGTGTTGGTACTTGTTTATTACAGATGATATATCTATCATCTATTGGGAGCGACCTGCTGTGGAGTCACAGGGTTCAGTCTGTGAAGCAGAGCAGGTTGGAGGGAGCAGGGACACCCAGGGCCCCTGGAGCAGCCGAGGGCTCCGTGTCCCACTGGGCTGCCAAAGAGGCTCCGTGTCCCACCGGGCTCCTGAGGAGGCTCCATCAGCAGCTCCCCTCTCAATGCATGTCCCTGTTTCCTTTTGTGACTCGCAGCTGAACATGATGGTGCAAACTAAATTAGCCTGATTTAATTTGCACTCAACTCAGCAGGGGATGTTATAAACACCGATTTACTGTGTGCAGGAGCAGCGTTGGAAGAAACAAAAGCGTTGATTGAGGGAGCATAGGTCCCACTTTTCTCAGCATGTTTTGGAAAGGATGGTCCCTGGCACCCGTGGGAATGTCCAGGGTGATCTGTGTGAGTGCAGAGTGTTCACAGCAAGCTCTGTTGGACATGATGGGAGGGAAATCTCTCAGTCCCAACAGGGTTTGTTGCACATTTAAGGGTGGGAGTGTGCTGGACGTAGCTCCGCCACAGGCTGTGTGCAAAACTGGTGCAGGACACCCAGTTTGAAATTGCAGTTCATTTTAATGTTGTACACATTGTTTTTTCTATCAGATTTTGTACTTATTTACTTCACACCTCTTTAATGCAGAGCAATGTAATTGCAGGGAGATTATTTTGCTATTGATTACTTGATCCAGGAAAGAAACAGAATTCATCCATGCCATGAATCACTAAGCATTTGCAGCAATAAACTTTATTGAGCCATGTGACTTGCTGTTACAGAATTGTAAAGAATCTTTTACTGGAATGATTATACCAAACCATGTACAATTCAAACTGAATTATCTGGCTCACAATAAAATGTTTTTGGCAAGGGCACCTACTCGGACACTGTGAAGCTTTTATATTGCTAACAGAATAATGTTTTCTGGGCAATTCTGAAGATATATTACTCCTCATTTCCAATGTGCATTGTGAAAAAAATGGTCTGAAATGCTGCTGAAGGATGCATTCGTTTGTAACCACAGCCTTTACAGGGATGCTGAGCTTTGCAGTGGGTGGTATTGCTCTAGCAGAAATGAAAGAAAAGTGGGACTGTGGCTTGAGACTAGTATTGCTAATAAAAGTCCTTTTTGAAAAAGGCAGGTGCAAGAATAGCAAATAATGTCTGGAGTGGGAAGAGGAGATGGATGGTGAGGTGTATTGTAACAATAAGGCTGAGATGAAATTGAAAGGAACTAATCAACCCTTTGCAAACAGAGTCTTCAGCTAGAGCTTATTGCTGCAAATACACACACACACCTGAAGTGTTTCATGTTTCCTGTGTATAGTTAGTGCGCATGTTGAGGGTGCAGTTGGGGTACAGCAGACACCAGTCAGCCTCACTGCTCACATGCATTCTGCATGGTCAGGGCTTCTGTCTAGATGGCAACAGGACAGGCTCTACTCTCAAGCCTAACAGGACTCCAAAAGATCTAAGACTTAGAGGAATGACAAGCATAGCTGGAGAGGTCGTGGCTACAGTGAAGAGCTGTGGCAGTTTTAGGCAAAAGGGGGAAGAGCTGTCCTCTGGGGACAAGTAACCACAAGGCAAATCACCCCAAGATCATGGGCTCTTGCCCTTAGGCAGCTAGGGATGACCACCCTAGAGATACCAAGCTGGCCCAGGTTTGAGATCGGCAGAAATACTCAATCTGTGTGTTTCTTTCAGGGTAATCAATTCAATGCTGTTGAGACACTGCAGTGTAATTCTCTGTCTGAGGTCACATCTCGCCTTTTACCTGTTTTACAGTGGGGCCACCAGGACTTCTGCCTTACCTAAAAGCACATTGCAGTCCTTTGCTAAGAGGTATTCTATCCATGCAAATGGCTACTGCACTGTCATAGCTGTCCAAGCTGTGTCAGCAGACTTTGATCACACCACAAGATGCTCTGCGTGAAATGAATAATGTTGCTTTGGTTTTGATTATTAAGCAGTACATGTAATCCTAACTCCATGACCCACAAATGGACCTCTAAAGGGCAAGTTGTCATTGGACTGGCACCATAAAAATAAGAACTTTTGAAGCTTTTGGAAGGAAAAGCCTGTTTCCAGGGGCAGATGGTGCCTGAAAACTGTCCCACTTTGTATGGGGCAGTCATGGGAGTGAAGAGACAACATGGGGACATGGGGTCAAAGCCACTGCTAAATCCAAGTGTCCACCCACTCTCTCAGTCCTCAGTCACCCACTCTCCAGTTCTACAACCCCACCAGGAGACTCAATTCTGACAATGGGATTTCAAAATTTGCAAACATAAAGTCTTTTTTTTAATTTCCTCTGTGAGCTGTTTGGGTCAATGTTTCATGGAAGGCTGTGGAGACTTTTCTCCTAAAGTTAGTCCTGCTAGACTCTGGTTGAATGCAAACCTGTGTTCCAATGTGGAAGAGGATGAAAAGCTGGAGTGTGATACAGAGGAATGATGTTTTCATCATTATTCAGAAAATTGAAGGGCAAAAATCCCTTTTGTTTTTATTTACAGTGCCAAGGGGAGAAAGATCAGGTCCCCAGGGTGATGGCTGCCGTGTGACACAAGAGCAGGACTTGCTGTTTATTTAGAAAACAAGTACTTCTGCAGTTCCCCGGGGGAGTGATCTGTGTTCAGCCTGGGGCTCTGTTAAGAGATAAGATTTGACTGACCTCAGCCTCCTGAGGTCCTCCTCCCTTTGCATACCACAGCGTGGCTGCTCTGTAATCCTCCTACTGCTGGGAACTGGATTTTTCCCATAAGCAATGCTTCATTCTTGTTGGCATCCAGGAGTTCAAGTTATGACCCCATCCCAAGGTTTGGGTCTTGGCAAGAAGCCAGTGATCTCTGAGTAGTTCTTTTGCACCTCTCTCTCTGCACATACACCCCCACATATTCCTGTGAACCTCATGCCACCTTCCTTAAAAACTGTTGCAATGCTGTGGTGAAAAAGAAGACGAAAAAAAATTTTTTTCTCCTCCCCTGCTCAGGGAGCAGCTCCTAGCAGAATGAAATGCTAACGAGTGCCTTTGCCTTTCCTTCCTGCTGTGTCTTACACTGAATTAGACCTGAAAAGCAGTATCACCAAGCTTGAAGTTCAATTTATCAGTGCAGTCAGGATTGATTTGTTACACTACCTATTCTGGGGAAATGAATGTCTCCATCGCGCTCCCTTCCAGTGCAGGCAGACCTTTGTTTTGCTCACATCAGCCATGTAATGTAGGAAGCTGACATTCCACAGATAAAGGAAAAAACCTACAAAATCCTGACTAATTCTATCCAGCCTGGCGGTGCCAGAGAGTGATGCCACTTGCGAAGGACATGCTTGGCATTGTGGTGGCTGCAGATACCAGGCAGAAGTGCTCTCTACCTGGGCTTATCTGCTACTTTTTTGTTACTGAATAAGTGTTTAATGCCATAAGTGTCCTAGAAAATTATTCTTGGGTGAATTACATGTCCCCATTATCACTATTAATGTTATAGCTGGACCATCGTGTTGATCCTTGGAACTCAAATTCACAGTACGAGGTGGAAAACTAACTTGGTTTTTGTACAAATTTTCAGCTGTTCTGTGAGACAAGAAAAATGAACTCCTGTTGAGGAGGAAAATTTTCACTCATAATCTAGCACAGGGGATCTCCATTAAGAGAGCAGCAATTATAAATCCAGTTTTCTCTTGCAGCACATTTTGATGGAATATTTGCAATGAACCACATACAAATGTGGGAAATGTGTTTTCAGATTCAAAAAACCCAAAATGTGATTGCTATGAAGTGTTACAATTTTAAAAGACCCTTTTTTTTCCCCCCTTACCTTGTCATGCACACATCAGATGTGGAGGGAAGTGTTAAGAGCTAAGCACCCTGCAAAACCATGCAGAGCACTTCATGCTCCTGGAAATGTGGCTACAAGAAGGATGTCTATAGCTGGTGCTCATTAAGCGAGGTGAAATGAAAGAGGTAGTTGCTCTAAAGTAGCTTTTTTTCTTCAGGTAAAAGCAGGATTTCTTTCTCATAAATATGCCACAGCTAGACATAAATGACTTATTGCTTGAAAGCAGCTCTGCACTGCTGAGGAGCTGGAGCATAAGAGTGAGAAATTTGGTCTTAAGCTACCCTGAGGGGGTGCTTTCAGCCTGGCTGCTGCCAGCAGCAACGCTGCTTTTTGCCTGGGCTGAGGCTGCTGGGGGCTCCTGCCTCTGCAGCTCAATGCTGAGCTTCCAGAGGATGCAGGAGTGGGATTATGTCTGTGATTGTCCCGTTACTACAGTCTCTCCCTTTCTGCAGCCCGCTTCAAAACCAAAGAGTTAGTTTGGAATACTGCTCCAGAAACTGGGGCCATGCTTGCTCTGTAAGTCTTTGGGTACAGCTCCCCATTAATGGAGTAGGTGTTTTTTGTGCTCCTTGGAGTACCCACCCTTCTTGACCCTTCTCTGCAACTTGGGTGTTTATTGCAATTTACTGTGTTTCCTTTTAAAAGGGAAAAAGAAAACAATATCAACATTACCCACTCTTCCTAGCTGCTCCTTGATCTCAGATCTCAGCAGAGTCATAACCTAGTCTTAAAAACTGTCTCCTGCTCTTAGGGCGTAGGTACACATGTAGCAAAAGACTAACACAGATGGCTGAGGGATCCCCCTGATCCTCTGGCCAACATTAACTCCAGCTGTTCATTAGCTCCAGCTCTGCAAACTGATGTCTGAAGTCCTGCAGGAACTGGCTCATGTTGGACCACGTGTCCCAGCACCGGGGTGTGACTGTACCCAGGAGAGGTGTGGCACAGACCATTGGAGGTCTTTAACTTGGAGCCATGCTTGTCTCAGAGCCCTTTTCTGAACTCCAGGTAGTGTCCTTGCTGAATGCATCCCTTGTGCACAACTCCTACCTTTCAGTGAGGCTCCCAACGCTCACCAGGCAAATACGGACAAGAGAAATAACCCTGAGCATCTCCAAAGTGGTTTGATCTGAAGGGCTCATTTTTTTGAACAGCTGAGTTGAACATTACTGAGAACTCAATTTTCATTTCAGCTTGCTTTTCTACTTGTGCAGGGCAGAGTGTGGGAGCAAGGCTTGGGCACTTCACAGCCTCCTCCGTATGGATCAATATTTTCCAATGTGTGCAAGTTTCCAAGAGTTTAAACCGCTGAGTTTTGCAGAACTTTAATTGTATCAAATGCAAAAAAGAAAAGGATACTCTATCAAACCAACACATAGCTAAGCACATAAAGAATTTAGGGGATGAATTAACAGAAAATAATTCATATGCTGCAAGAATAAACTGCTGAGTCCAGTAGAAGGAACTCCCATTTATTCTTTATTTTTATTTTTATGGTTTACAAGTACTTGGAAATACAAAATGGCAAGAGAAGTTTGGTGGGAAGGCTGTGTGGAGGTGCCATTCCTCAGCACTACTCTTTAAATTATGAAAAATGTTGCTTTAAATCTGTAGAACATCAAAGAACTTCTATCAGTTCTGACCACCTGATGGAGCTGAAGGAAGCTGAGAAGTCCACATTACTTTGCTGAATTAAGGTGCCAGAACCTGAGCTAGACACAGCAGTCACTGGAGAGCTTACTGTGACAGGAAATAAGCCCTTCCTGCTGCGAGGCAGACATTCTTCCTTTCTCAAATTATTTAAAACAATCAGAGGCAACAGACCCCCTGGTGGCCCATGCTGCTATGTATTCCTGAAAGTTAAGATCAGCTGAGAATGTTTCTCCTCAATGACCTGGCATATGGAATCATAGAATAATTTGTATTGGAAACGACTTTTAAAGGTCATCCAGCCCAACCCTTCTGCAGTAAGCAGGGATATCTTCAACTAGACCAGATTACTCAGAGCCTCATCCAACCTGGCTTTGAATGTTTCCAGGGACAGGTCATCTGCCACCTCTGTGGGCAATGTGTTCCAGTGTTTCACCATCTTCATTGGAAAAAAAATGTCTTCCTTATATCTAGTCTAAATCTTACCCTCATTCAGTTTAAAGCCATTCCCCTTGTCTTACCACTACCCACTCATGTAAAAAATCCCTCTCCAGCTTTCTTGTGTGCCCCCTTGAGGTACTGGAAGGTGCTTTAAGGTCTCCATGGAGCCTTCTGTCCTCCAGGCTGAACAACCCTAGCTCTCCCAGCCTGTCTTCGTAGGAGAGGTGCTCCAGCTCTCTGAGCATCTTGACAGCCTCCTCTGGACTCACTCTGACAGATCCACATCCATCTTATGCTGGGAGTCCCAGAGCTGGTTCAGTACTCAGGTGGAGTCTCACGAGAGCAGTCTCATGAGTAGAGAGAGAGAATCCCCTCCTTGGAGTTGGTGGCTTTGTTTCCTTTGATGCAGCCCAGGATGTGGTTGGCAGTATATGAAGAGCTGCCTTTAGTTAACAAAGCCCAGAGAGAAGGTCTCCTGATTGTTGGTAAAGCTGCTTTCCTCAGAGGCTGTGCTGGGTGCTTGTGCCCTTCCCAGGCTGGGTCCAGGAGCTGAGCTGGCTGCTTTGCAGGGCAGAATGACAGGGTGAAGGTCCTGCAGCATCAGCTGAGGCTGCCTGTCTGCTCTTTGTGTGAAGTCACTGTTTTCCCTTTGGTGAATAACCCTGGCCTGGGGATTGCTGTGGTGAGGGATGAGGCTGTTCTGATGTTAATAGGAGGTGGTTGCAGTGGGATCAACCTCTTCTGCATTGCTTGGGTAGCAGGGTGAAAGTGAGCAGGCCATGGGGTGGCACAGTGGGTGGGGGGTGGGCACACAGTGTCTCCATGAGTAGCCCAGCTCTTGGGGGCTGCCAAGGATATGCTCACCTGCCCTACTGCTCCCAAATCGAGGCTACTCCTGGCTGCTTCTGGACTGTGCAGGGACAGCCAGCCTGGGACCCAAGCCCCTCCTTGCATTCAGCACATGGAGGAGGGTAATTAAAGGAGTCATCCTTCCAAGTCAGGCTTTTTGTACAGCTCTTCAAACCTAGAAACCTTTTTCTCCTGGCACTAGGCTCAGCTTGCTGAAACAAAGATTAAAAGCCTGGATTCCACTAAAGATTCTTCAGTGGCAGCCCAAACAATCTCCCTAGAGAAGATTAACTATCCCCTGCACTGAGGGGAGTTTGAGCTTTAGCAAAATGGACTGATGAGAAAAACATAGGTAGTACTGCAAAGATGAATTTGATAAAGGTGGTCAGAGCACAGTGGAGGCATGAAAGGCTGGTTAAGTGTTTGCTTTTATGTATAGCTGAGTTCTAGGTCTTTAGACAAGACTTAATCTTTTCTATAAACAAATAACACATTCATTTACATGAATAATCCACATTTCTTATGCAAATCATTTGCCTGCTGCTATTTCTACTGAGAATAATATTCAGTATAATTATCACATTTATTTAGTGAATCTATTTACACAGGATAGCTCTCTGTCCATGAACGCTCTTCACCAGAGAGGCCCAAGGAGCAACAGGGGAGGCCAAGCTGCCAGTCATGTGTGCCCTGTGCTTTCTATTTTTGTTCCCATGAAGCATTATGGGACTGCTTGAGATGTCTGGGCAAGAGCAGAAGGATGCCAGCATCCTACCTCCATCCCAGGGAGAGCACCTGCTGCTAATGGAAGGCAGCTCTCCCCTGCTTACCAGCCTGCTGTTTGAGCTCCAGCTAACTATAATGAGGCAAGGCACTTTGAATAATAACTTTCCTTTGGGTATAAGGCTATCTTAATTTTTTGTGTGTTTAAGTTGGTAATTGCCACAGAGTTTGAAAATCTTCCAGGTTTTACCACTCCTAATTATGTTCTCATGCATATGCATCCCCTGCTTGTGCGCTCATTACTGCGAGGAGATCAGAACCCCGAACGTTGGAGCGGTTCCCTCCAATTATCTTCCATATGCAGAAGTTCCTGTGAAATACCTCTCCTGCATGGGATGGCCCAAGCTATTTGCAGAACATCTTGTTGTCCAGAGCACATTTTTCTCCAGGTGGTAAAATCAAGATGGGTTTCATCCCTCACGTGTCTCGCCCAGACTGCTCCTACCTGGGATGTCTCCTTGCTTGTAGCACCAGCCGTTGAAATACTTGTTCAGGGGAAGTTATTAAGGTGTCCTAATGGAAAATATTTCAAGTTTCTAGGGCCCTGATTGCCTCTTTACCTGCTCTGTTTGCATCTATTGATCGTTCTGGTTCAACAAGACCCTCTGGGACTAACAAACGCTAACAGGTTTGAATGCATTCATGAGGTTCTGTGCAGGGAAAGAAAAATAATGCTGTTGGCTTCTGACTTGTTCTTGCTCAATAACAGCAAAACAAATGTGTGCAATTAAACATTACTTTGTTTTCTAAACAGCAGCCTTGAAATTTTGTCCTGCTAGTGGGGGAATCAGGCTGCTGCTTTGCTGTCTAACCAACAGCAATGATTTGGTGACAGGAAAGGAGATGTTAATCCACCTGAGCATGTTCAGGGTAGAATATCATTCTCTTGTAGGTAGGCAGGATTTCTAGCACCATGTTTTTGTGTAGGAGATCACAGTGGATCCTATGAAAAGATCAACATGGAGCAAGCACAGACATTGACATTACTCAGTCTTTTTGTACAGAGTAACTGCTTGTTAACTATTTGTCAGGGAGCTGTGGGGTTAGTAGTTGTCAGCCCCTTGGAACTTCTGTACTGAGAGAGGGAGGTAGCCTGATCAAATAAAAATCACTGTCTTTATGCTTAAAGCATTGGATTGTATATGAAGAAATGTCTATTCCTAAACACTTCACCTAAATAATGGGATTAAAATCTTAAGAAGTAAGGTGATGTGTGGCTTACTGTCTCCAGTTTTTGTATCCCTCAGGAGAAGGGTGAGATAAACAGTCAGGAATTTTTTCTATGAAAAATTTTATAGGAGGAAGATGAGGGTAAAACTTTCCATCCAGCTGTGAAAACCCTCCTTCCCCAGAAGTGCCTGGTGCAATATTACATATTGCCAGCTGTGTTAATAGATGCCTAGATCCCAGTTGGCATTGGGCCACACTTACATATCCCAGAAATAGAGATTTAATTCTGAAGTCTGCTTAACACCTGCACACAAAAGGACAGAGGCATTAAAGGTGCTTTAAGGACAAAGCTTTATTTTAGCTAATGTGTTCTCTCACCCATCACATGATTTGTTCTTTATTCTGTTGAGTGTCACCTGTCCAAACCACAATTATGGGCTTCAGTGTGTCTGAGAGACACAGACCTGCAGCTGGCTAAAAGGGACTGATTTAGCACATTCAAAGCAACAAAAGGGTTTGGTCTGAATTCTGGCAGAGTTCTCTGCTTTTAGAGATGGATGTGGTGGTGGTGGGGGGGTGTGTGTGCATGTGTGTGAATGCACACAGGAGCAGAGCTCCTTGGGAGGCAGGTGAGCAGCTTTGCTTCCCCCTGAAGTCCCAGCAGCACTGGGGTCCCCCAGGAGCATGTGTTTTACCAGAGCTGTGCTGAGAACTGCAGGGTGCCCAAGACCTCACAGGTTCAGCTGCTGCTGGTAAAGATTCACCTGCCCTGTGCTCTGTTTATTGATTGTTTGCTGCAACTTGGCCCATAAACTCTCTGCTGCCTTTGGCCTCAAATACTCCTTTGTGGCCATTTGCAGTGCCTGCCACTGGTTGCTGGTGCAGTGACCTGGAGCTAGGCAGCTTACCCCACCAAAACAAGTTAAAAACAGGCTGTGGGATCAGCAGCCATTGCTTATCCAGGAGCTTTTTCCAGAAAATGGGAGCATCAGGAGAGACTAACAAGCACCAGAGACATCTGGGGACAGACAGGATCCAGAAAGCTTTATTGTAGCAATAAAGCCCAGAGGCAGGGCTGGTCAAAAGCAACCAGTGAACAGTACTGAAGATAGTTTCAGTGGAAGAGCACTGTCCAAAGGAACTGTTCTTTGCTAAAATGTCCCTCAGTCACACACTGAAGTCAATGTGTCTCCCTTCAAATCTCCCATTGCTTTTTCCCTTGTTCCCACACCTGCTTGGATTGGCATCATTGGGCACCTGGAAATGCTGTGAGTAAAGGCTGCATCTAGTCCAGAAAAACCTGTGCTCCACCAAATGGAGACAAGGACTGGGGAGCATGGAAATTAAACACAGGTACAAGTGGGTGCCCCTTTGATTGCAGTTTCTGGAGATGGAAAATACCTTGAGGTAAGCAAGAATTCCCCCCAGCTTTCCTCCAGTTTTACTACAGAGAAAGTCTTTGCAGTTGCTCCAATGGTGAGGGAGCTCAGTGCTGCCTCATCCATCAGTGCCACCTCATCCATCAGTGCCACAGACACTAGCCTGGAGGTGGGAGTCTGACTTGTAGGAGCTGCAGGCAAATGTCTGGGTGTGTGCTCTTGCCCATCGACTTGGGAAGCAGCTTCTGTTGCTGCAGCTGACTTGATGAGAGTTTCAATTAACAAATGCTATTAAAGTAGCTCTCCTCTTTATTTTATTTTTTTTTTTAATGCATAGCATTTCCTGACAGCTTAAACGTTTAATTAACTGGAGATGCCATCGTGGAAAGTTTGCTAGAGAAGAATGCTTGCGGTTTAATTAAAAGGAAAAAAAATCCTTTAGAGGTACTGAAAGAGATCTGCTTGCAACACTGATAGAGCAAAAAGCCTGCAGGAACTCCTGCATTTCCCTTTCTGAGTGCAGCAGTAGGTGAGGACGTGCACAACAATATCATCACCCCAGAGGAGGAGGTGAGTGCTTCACAGCTTCAGTTTGACCCTCCCATTTAAGCTGCAGATGTAGAACAAGCTACAGTTCTGTTACCTCAGCAAGGGAGAGGAGACGGCCAATGAAAATTTTTGGTTTTGTTTTTTTTAATACTTTAACTTAAAATTCTCCTGGTATTAGGCCAGAGCTCTCTCTAACATTTTTTGTCTTCTCCAAGGGCACACAGGTAGAACATTTTTCATATAAGCACTGGTATGATTTTTTTGGCTTCTGTTACAACACAAAAACAATGGCAGATCTTGCCTGCCACAAAGATGTGGAATACTGTTCACTTTATCTTCAACAGCCATCATGGAAGCTGTTTTTTGAGATGGCACAGTACTGCCTGAGGTGGCAGAGAGCCTTTGTTGCCCTCACAACGCCGAGGGCTACGTGAGATGGTAGCTGTAGGTAGGAACCACCAGCTCAGCACATACTTGCACCCCTGCAGCAGCTTTCCACGGGGCCACGGCATGGTGGTGTCAAGTGCTGCGGAGCTGGGGACCCCCACGGCAAAGCAACAACCTGTTTGCTCCTGTGCAAAGGACTTCTGCCCTTCCTCTCCTCACACTGACCAAGAGAGGCTTTTTGAACAGCTACAGGTCAGAAAAGGGAACTTTGTTCCTGTATTAAACATAAACCTGGAAGTCACTGACATGACTATTCACATTTGAAGCACAGCTCCACCCATAGAGGGGTATCAAATGGTTCTGAGTCATCTCTGGGAGCACGCTGGGGCTGTAGGGTGGTGCTGGGCCAGGGCATGTGCTGGCTTGTTGTCCTGGAGCTTCTGCACTCAGGCTGGCACCTCTGCTGCTGGTGACGAGGGACTGCTGGGCTCCCGCTGAAACAGGCCAATGCTCAGCACTTGCCAAACAGCTATTTGGGAGCACAGTAGCACACCCTCTGCCAGGGGTGGAGAGAAACCTCTGAATGAGCTTCTTCCCCTGAGCCTGGAGCATGCACCACAGAGGCACCACTGAAAGAAATCCAGCCCCCTGTATAGTCACCTATTACCATGCTGACCCTTTCAAACACTGATCTCTTATTGGAAACAAACACAGTCTTTCTGATGTATGTGCTACTGCAAGCAGTACCTCTTCATGGGGATGGTGCACTGCCATGAACAGCACTGAGTGCTGGGCTGCCCCAAGCCACCAACTGAACCAGATCCTCCCCTGGCAGTGGAGCTCTCTGTCCTAGAAGCCCCTTTCAATCCAGAGCTCAGTGGGGCTCCTCCATCTTACAACAGCCTCCCATGTTCAGTTGAAACTCCTCAGTATCCCCAAGTTGGGGGTGAATTTTGATCTTTTCCTCTGATGACTTCTTGACTGTATCTGTTTAAGCACCTTTCAACTTTCTGAGAAAAAACTGCAAAGTATTTGTGATCCTTTTAGAAAAGAAACACTCTGCAAATGGAATCTCAGATGTGAACTGAAGTCAAACCCAAGAGTATTCCTAGTAAAAACTGCACTGAAGCAGTGTCCAGCTGGTTTGTAGACCCAGTGAGATTAGATTCTCTTGAAATGTGCTTTACAGATGTCCTTGAAACAGCAAGGAGAGGTACTTTCCCCTTCCATCCATTCCTCAAAGGACCTGAAAGGCCATCGTCTGAAGTTGTGGCCATGAAGAGTCCCCCTCCCAGTCAGATATCATGTCCTATTTTTCCTTTCATGAAACAATCATTTTCATCAGCTTTTCAATGCTGATACCAACAAATGCCAGCCACCCATTTCCTAGATTGTTTTTCTGTCTCTGGCTGTACTGCCTGTAAATTTTGTTGTTGGAAACAGGTAATATGTTATGGACCTCACTTGTGAGGCAGCTGAGATCGGCAGATAAAAAATTAAAGAAATGGGAAAGATATGGTTCAATAATACAAAAGAAGATTTTTTTTTTATTGCCATGTTTTTAATGGAACTGCAGCAGGATTTTTATACAAGTCTCTGAAAGTCTACAACTTCAAATAACTTGAATCTCCAGATTTGTATTTTTGCCTTATTCTTGTTTAAATAGCTGTTACCATCATCTGCTTGATATATTATCTGTCCCACCACACAGGCACACCGTCAGGAGGAATATGCTTCCTTGGGAACGAGGCATTGCTAGAGCTCCTCGGGTCTCCTGCCTCCACACAGGACAGCTGCACAGAGCGGGGATTTGTACAGCGTCCCCCCCGGCTGGAGTGGTGGCAGTGCCAGCAGGGAAGCATCAAGCCTTCGCCCGTTCTCTGCCGGGCACAGCGAGTTATCCATCACGGCACCGAGCCCTGCCAGTGAAGCTTTCCCTCAGCAGAGGGAGTTGTTTCTCAAGGTAATAAGAAAGCATTATCTGATTGCATTTTTGTCAGGTATGTCCTATTTATTACCTTACCTGTAATCTAATTTGTAATGTATTTCCTTGATATTTTCTATACTTCCCCTCTGTATTTTGTAATGGCTTCCCCTGAAAGTCTGACCTACAAAAAAGACAAGGTTTTTAATCCAGCCTTGAATGATAACACCCTCCAGGTGCCCTTATCTGGAAAAACTCTCCTTGCACAGAGGGAGGTCTGGTAGGAAAAACTCAGCACCCTCTGAAAATATGTTGGGGGAACACTGTTTAACAGCAGCCAAGGTCACTTTGTCCCCGGCAGGAGAACACCCGTGGCTATTTTCTACTTGTGGCCAGGTGATATTTTTGGTCAGAAAGCCATTCCTGATCCAAAGAAGGTATGTGAGAGGTAGAAACCAGTCTGTCCCAACAGCAGGAAGGCAAGACAACAACTATAAGCCACATAAAAACTACCACTGATGTGCCTCAGCTGCTGAAAGCTGCTCAGGTGTTTTACCTATAAGGCAACAGTCTGGGGAGAGAGCAGCACCTGTAGGTCCCAACTAGGTTGGGCAGAGATGTCTCATGGTGGCAGAGGTGAAGTGTGATGGTCCAGCTACCCTGAACATGGGGCTGAGGAAGATTAATTGGCATGACAAATGATGCACATCATGGGAACAGGTTGCATTTTCAGTTTGGTGTGGGCTTCCCATGTGACATCAGGTTGGTGGCTCACCAGGGCATGAGAGCTTTCTGTCCTCTTCCCACCTGGTTTGTTCTTCTCTTGCTTGGCTGTAAAACAAAGTTCAAACTAACTGCCTGCTGGACCTGGATTTCCTCCTTCTGGTAAAGGTGTTTCAAAGTCACATGGCTTTAAAACAAAGAAAGAGAAATGTCCCTTTTTGTGGATGCTAATGAAATTTTTATCTGGGCATCTTTCTGTGAATGTTGGGCCTGAGAGGCATGGATTATGTTAGGGAGAAGGGCTTATTGAGCCCTGGAAATAAATCAGAGGAGGACAGAGGATGAAGATCGCAAATGATAAATTAGAAATTGACAGAAAACAACTGCAGGAAATAATAAAGCCAGGAGAAGTGTGTGGGAAATGCACAGGAGAGGTTGTTTACAACATGTGCATCGGACTTTCCAGCATTTGACATTTTATCTCTATTTCATTCCATATGTTACTTTATGCATGGATTCCTGTTTTTATGGGGTTTGTTCTATAGTTTTTGTACTAACATGAATGACTCACATCTGCTCCAATACTTGATTTATTCCCTAATGTCTTCTGCAAAGGTTTGCTCAGCTCATGTAATACTTGTCAGTGGCAAGATCAGAAGAGCAGCTTCAGGCAGGTGAGTAGGGATAGCTGGGTGAGACAGCTCTTTTCTGGAGTCCTACTCTGTAGTTGTGTTAGGTGGTTTTTTTCCCCTCAGCAAGGTCTGTAATTGCCACTTTGGCTGCCCTGTGTGGACAGGCCTGCTGTGCTGGGGCTGTGTATGGAGCCAGCAAGGAACACCCCATGGGACAGGGATGACGGCTGAGGGCCATCCTTGCAGGACCATGGCCCGGCACTAAGCTGCTGCTGGAATACCAACAGCTGATGATTATGATTTTATTTTTTAAGTGTTCTTGACAGCTCTGGAGACACACATCTTCTCTTCCAAATCCAGTAATTAAATTCCACCTACCTGAATTCCCCCTGCTGTTTCAATTGGTTAAATTAATCTTCCCATCATGTCTGAGCCTCCTCTGTGTGTTGTTGAGTGGTGGCCTCCTCTCGCTCCGGAGTCGGGCGGGGACCGGGACAGGGACCGGGACCGACCCGGGCCAAACTCGCAGCGGCGGTGCGTGCAAGTGGCCCGGACTCACTCACGGAAGCACGGCAGAGGGATGGGCGTCCCCGGTTACACACAGACACCCCCGCGCCCCTCAGTGTCCCCGTCCCCGGGGCTGCCTCCCCGCCGGTGCGGAGCGGGCAGGGCAGGGCACGGCAGCAGCTCCCCGGGGACGAGCCCGACTGCCTACGCGCTGCACCTTTCCCCGGCGAGCGGCTCCGGCTCCAGCCCCCCTCCTCCCGGCGCCTCCTCCTCCCGTTCCTCCTCCCCTCCCCTCCCCTGCAGAGCATGCACAGCCCGGGACTCGCATCGCCGGCTCCGAGGCGGGCGGGGGAGACCGTCCCCTCNNCAGCGGCAGCCCCAGCCGCCACCCCGCTTCACCGGGGGCTGCGGCCGTCGGGGCTGCCCCGGCCGCGGGTGCCGCCGGCGGTACCGGCCCTTTGTCCCGCCGCCAACTTGGAGCATCCTAGGCTCCCGGCCCTGGGGAGCGGGGGGGCCGGTGCGCCCCAAGGAGACAAAACGCGTGGTTCGTGTCACGGGTGGGGGACCGGCGACTCTTTTCCCCCGTGGGTCACGCCGGGCTCCCGAGCGCTGCCCTAAAAGGGAAGGGCTCGGTCCTGTCCGGGCTGAAACCAGAGGGGAGCGGACTTGGATGTTGCATGTTTGGCGTACGCGGGCTGGGCGAGCCCGGTTAAAGCGCGGGGGCTTTCGCGGCTGTCTGCGGTGGCAGAGCAGGCGCGGGCAGGGCTGCTGTCCTGGGAGCCCCGGCCGGGCTGCGAGGAGAGTGCCCGTGCAATCGCGCCTTTCTGTGTCGTGTTTGAGTCCCCGGAGTGACAGCACGGCAGAGATGTGAGGAGCATCTCGCTCCACACAGGGTGTAAATCAGAGTAGTTTCACTGCCCGAATGAAAAGCAGGGGAGCTGCGAGCAGCTTCGGCTGAACGAGGTCCCGTGTCCTCTCCTCCTCGGCTGAGAGCGGCTGGGGCTTAGCTGAGGGTTAACTTTCCAAAGGACATGGATTAGATGCTGCTTAGTTGTACTGTTGTAAATCTTGAATTAATTAACCCGGGTTAGAGCCCAGCTCCTGAAAATACACCGAGATTGGGGTTATTGTGGCAGTGGAAGGGTGTAAGCCCTCACCCCCTTTTTTTGCACCAGTGACACCCAGCAGTGTTTGGCCCACAATATGTGACAGCTTTACGTGTTCGCCGCATCTTTGCAGAGTCTTATATATGTGTCTGTCACCTCAGCAACTGAATTAACGACCTGATTGGAATAAAAAAAAAGTCAGAACTCATAAAGCTTACTTTGATTTTTTCATCCTGAGGAATTATTGGTTTTCCATGTTTTTTTAAATAAAAATGATTGAAGAGGTTTCTTCAGGCTTTTGTAAATCTTTCAATCCTAGAAGAAGGGAATGAATCTATGTGACTTTAGGCCCCAAAAAGACATAATTATGTATACATTTATTTATTTATTTAATCTGGGGAAGGCAATAAATAAGTCACTGAAAACAGAGTTAGAAGACAAGTGCTTTCTTGAACTAGAACTGTGCTTTGGGGTCGGAGCTGCATTCGTAAAGATTGCAAAAAAAGACCTCCCCTGTTTGACAGGGGCTACTATAATCTCCTTGAAATGAACTTTGCTTCTTGCTTAGCAGCAGCTGCCCCTGAATCGCTGCCATTTTGCAGCCTATTTTGACTTTCTGCTCCCATTCAAGGCTCCCCCCACCTCGAGGTGTAGGTTGCTGATGTTGTTACAGGCTGGTCTTGGCTCCCGCAGCAGGTGAAGGGAACTTCTGCCGCACAGGATCCGTCCCCACGTGTCAAAGCTGCCTCTGCCAAGTTGCCATAACTCCAGCAATTTGACTGCTTAAATTGCCTCTTCTTCATGTCTTCTGAATTTTCCATCCAAACAGTTGTATCCCCTGAGATCCATAAAGTGCAGATTGTTTTTTATTTTTTAATGTATTGCATTTTTTGGCTTTGGAAACTGCTTTGGAGCAGTATGACTTATAAAACTGCTTGTGAGCATGGAGATGTGGTGTCCCTTCAGTTAACACTTCTGAACGGCTGCAGAGCTGACTGGGGTACCAGAGACAGGAATGCTGTGGTCCAGAGAGGAGCCTGGTGCTGTGTTCTGTTGTCCTGGCCAGTGGGACTGGCTGCTACTGATGAAAACTTGAGCAGTTAAGGGTTGTCCTCCCAAATTCCTCGGGAACCAAGAGGAGGTGATGGATTGCTAACAGCAGCTCAAACGTTGTAAGACAGCTACAGAGGAGAAATGGAGCAAATCCACATAAACTTTTCTGGCAGCATTTTCCAACGTGTTCCCTCCCCCCTTCTCTCCCACTTGAGCTGTATTTCTGTGGACATGGGCACACCATGTATCGTGCCATGTGTAGGTTTAACCTTTAGACCTTTCCAGTTAGGCTCCAGATGATACCGCTGTCTCCTGCCTGTGCCTGTCCCGCCAGGGCTCCCAGCACACATTGGTGCTGGAAGGCCACAGTGCCCAAGCTCCCTGGCTGGCTGTGGCACATTGGTGGCTTGCTGAGTGCTCACGGAGCTGCTGCCCTTGGCTCCACGGATGCCCATCAATCACTGTTATTTTGGTCTGCACCCTGCCCCCTGTTTTACTCCAAATCCTGAGCCAGGCCCAGGCCTCAGCTTCCCAAAGGAAGGCTTGTGATGTTTTTCTTGCAGTCCTATGCTGGGGTGGGCAGGGTCTCCAAGGGGCAGGACCTTAGTGTGAGGGGTGCGATGCAGTGTTTGAGTCCTTGCTTTGCCCAAAACATGCTGCTGGCTTGGCATCTCAAGGACCTGGATGAAGGCAGGCGTCCAGGGAAGGTCTTGCAGCAGTAGCTGAGCTTTCCCGAGCTGCTCATGCCCGACGAGGTGGGTGCAGCAGTCTGTTGTAATTAACTTGGCTTCACCTTCCCCTGTAATTTTTTCCCCTGTATTCCCCTGCAATCCATCTCTATGGATCTCTTGCTGCTGCCCAGTGGCAGGCAGGCAGAGGGCCCCCCCTTCTTGCCAGCCCTTGCTTCCCTCAATCCCTGTCACCTCCTTTCCCTCCTCCTCCCCCCTGCTGCCTGCAGCAGGTGGTGGTACATGCCAGGGCAGCAGGAGCAGGTTGAGGCTGGATTTTAGGGTGTGGGACTCTCTCCTGGCCATGAGGTGTAGCAACCTTTCAGGGCTGGTAGGGTATGGAAGAAAAAAACTGCCCATGTTTAGGACTGTGAAGTTGTTCCTGGGAAAACTTCGCCAGTCCCTCCGGTGCTGTTTTTACCGCTGTTGCTTGCGGTTTGGGGGTTGTTTTTTCTCTCTTTTCCAAGAGGCAGCTCAAGCCCTGTTAGTGCCGTAAGTAACACTCGCCCTTTCGCTGCCCTTTATGCAGTCCTGTGACTTGGCTGGGAAGAGGAGCCTGCCCTTGCCAGGGAGCTTTACCCGGCCGGCTGCCTGCTTAGCAGCCATGGGCTCAGCCTGCAGGGAAGCCCAGCCTGATGGATGGGGGTGTGAGGACACGGGGCTGGCCAGGGTCATGGATCAGCTGGGACTCGCTGATGCCTCCTTCCTTCCCTGCCTTTTGGCGGAGGGTTTCCAAACACTTTGCAAGCTTTAATTAGTTCCAGCCTGTCTCCTTGTCCCAGCAGTTTTCCAGCTGGATGAACCAGGACCCGGAGAGGCTAATTGAACTTTGTATCCTTCTGTCTCTGGTGGACTCCAGAGGAATTGGAATCATTTTACTGTTTTGGAAAATCGGGCTGCCAGTAACCCACCTGAAGTCACCAGGGAGGCAGTGGTGGGGCTTGGCATGTGCTCCAGTAATCCCGGGCTCATGGCCCCATGCTACTGCCTGGCATCTCCCCTGCCTCCCTCTGATCCATCCCACTGCTCTGCTTTGAGGGGGGGACATATAAACTAATAACTTAATTACATTAAGGAATAATGAGGGGAACTGATACGCGGGATTAATTACAAGCAAAATCCCAAATTAATTGTGAGGAGTACTTGTAGCTGGCTCTGCAGCAATGCTTTGTTGGTGTGCTGGCTTCTGTGTCCTGTGCCAGGCTGTGGCTGGGGATGCTTATGAGGGAGCAGGAGATGAGTAGGTGGGTGATAAGCCCTTGGTCAGCTCATTTCCTGCACCTGTATTAGACCACAGTGGCTGTATGGCAGAGCCTGCAGCAGGGAGAGGTTTCCAGGAATCTGGGTTCCCACAATCAGGGCCAGCAGTGTGTGCAGGAGAGGCAGGAAGATAGTTTTTGTTTGGTTTGGGATTTTATTTCCCTTCATTCCTTCCTGCATGCTAGCTTGCTCCCTCTGATGAATGGCTGAAGCACAGCTGACAGCCTCTGGAGGGAAAGTGGGTCTGTGACGGGCTTGACTGCAGGAGAAAAGCTACAGAGGAAAACTTTCCTTTATTAAAAAAAATGACCTGTTCTACTTGACTTGTACTAGTGTTTGCAATGCAACATCTCCTTTCTGAGTGTGTTCAAATGCAGCTGGGTAATGGCTCCTGGGAGATGTGGAGAAGCTCAACAGCCTCACTGCCTGCTCCACTGCTCAGCACCCTGCAGGGTCGGACCTCAGTGCAAAGGGACCCTTGCCAGCTTTGTGCTTATGTGCCTTGCACCAGCCTGTGCTTCCTTCTGCATCATTGCCATCTAGAAAGCCTCAGCACCTGGAGCTCAGCTGACAGTCTCCAGATATTAAATTCCTGTCAGTTTTATAGCAGCAGAGCCACTTAACAGATTAAAATAACTGTGTATCCTGCAAAAATTCAGATCTTGACAATTAAGGGATTGAAGTGGCAAGGCTGTTGGGAACAAAAAAAAAAAAAAAAAAA
>VXBC01009926.1:143924-177434 GCA_013399945.1 Ploceus nigricollis | reverse complement strand
AAAAAAAAAAAAAGCAGAGTGATACCCAGGAAGCTTGTATTGACTGGGACTTGGGACTTGGCTGGGGACATGGATAGGTCCAGGATGTGAGAGAACGGGAAACTTATTTCATGCTTTGTTGGTGAAATCCCGCTCTGAAATCTCTAGGAGCAAAACCAGGCTTTCTAGGATGTGCAGAGCTTTGCTTGTAAAGGAGGTGTGATGTAATCCAGTCCCTCTGTATCTTGCTTCTGTGTTTAATGCTGGATAAAACAGAAAGCCATGCCCAAGTGGCCCACATCTGTGGGATCAGGCAGGACAGGTCTCGTGGAGCAGGGGTGAGGTGAGGAAGTCACCTCGGTGGCTAAACCAGCTGTGGACAAATGGTGAGCAGCCTGCCTGCTGCACCTTGATTAATTAACCTGCCTGCTGCACATTACAATGTTCCCTGGGATACCTGTGGAACGATAACCAGTCAATGAAAACCCTCCTAATTTTTCACTGGTAATTGCAATGAATGAATTTTGCCTCCATTACGTTCTGGTGGAGCTCTGTGTTGCAGCTGTGACTGATGGGGACATAAATATTGATTGAACAAGACCTGTTTGCTTTGCAAAACAGTGAGCATTGGAATGTACAGGTGCCTTTCTTAGCTTGGTGCTTTTAAAAGAAGTGTCAGGGAGGGAAGGAAAGGAGGCAAGGATTCTGCTTCTCTTCTGGTAGGAGTATAAATAAATTTCTGTGCAGGTGGTACGTGTTTTGTTGACAAGAACTGTTGAGCACCAGAAAAAGAAAAATACTTTCTATTGTGCTCTGAAAGGATAAAAAGAGTTGGAAGAGTCCTGCTGCTTCACTATGAAGGAGTGTTGGAGATGGTGATGCTCTGAGGGTGGGTTGGGCTCAGGAGTGTCATAGTTTCTCTTGTAAACTGCTTCTCCGGTCAAGGTCCCTGTAGAGCACCCTGCACATGGAATTGCTGCAGGCTGCAGCATCCCTCTTCAGCTGGTGTGACGTGGTGTGGCATCATCCTTTCCTAGGTAACAGGGAAGAGCTCAAGCCCTTGCTGCTGGGTTTTTAGGAGGGCTCAGCTCTGGCTCACAGCCTGGAACCCTTGGTGACCCTTAGGAGTAGGCTTGACAAAAGTCTTACTTTTGAGCAGGGAAGTCTGCAAAATCAGCTGTCTGGATGCCAAGGCTTTAGAGACACAGCACATATATTGAGGTGTCTCCATGCTTGAGAAAGATGTTGACTATGAGGGAAGATGCTTTGTCCTATTTATCATTTCACCCCCTCAGATATGCACAGAGTTGGATTGTTTACTCAAAACCTCACTGTTTTCTCCTTGCTCTTCCTTTCCTTGATAAGAAAGCATCATCCTGATTTATTTTGATGGGCTCATGGCCCAGGGCCTGTCTTGGCTGGGTTTACTGCTTGCCCTGCTGAGACATCTCTTGTCCCTGGCTCTGCAATGTGACCTGTGCCTCCCCACGGGCAGGGGACTCTGCACATGGGATGGCTGCAGGGTGAGAGCTATAAATGGGAATGCTGTGCCTGGGGAAGGCAGGTCCAGGGAGCCTTTTATGGTACTGTGACTAGAGATTTCTTGTGCCTCCTGAAGCTGGGAGGTTGGTTTTATGCGTAGAGACCAGGGCTGAGCGTGGAGGGCACACTCTGCTGAGCTGCAGGTGTGAGCTGGGTGAGCTCCAGCATGGGAAGGGCACTGCCAGGAAATTCAGCCTTGCAAATAAAACTGTCTTGTGATCCCTCATGAATGCAGGTGCAGTGTTATTGTCCCAAGCTGACAAATCCCTGGGAAGCTGAATATTGGGGTTTTGTGTGCCCAGTGTTTTTCTTGGGTCCGTGGATGTGTGTGTTCTGTGTGCAAAGCTCACGGGGATGCCACTTTGGTACCTCTGGGTATGTTTCTCTGTCCTGTAATCTCTTTGCCAGTGAGAAAAGCAAGCTTGGAAGAAGTTGTGGAAATGCAAAAGCAACGTACTCCGCCTGGGAGAGTCTCATCTGTGAGGGCAGGCCAGCATTTGGTGCAATAAAACCAATTAAGGGGAATGTATCTGCGGAGAAAGCAGAAGTAGGATCTGTTTAAGGAAGACGTTTGCGTGAAGGAGTAATTACGTGCAGCCTAACGACAAAGGGTGCAGCGGATTGACTATTAATTGGAGTAGCAGGAGCGGGAGATTGCTGGCATTAGCTGTGTGTTTCTTGCTGGCTTCCTCCTGTTTAAAGAAGGAAGGGGTGAGGAGCAGATGACGGGGGGGAGTTTGCTCTCAATCCACTTTCCTGTGCAATGAAAAAGCCATTTCTCCCCCTTTATCTCACAGCAAAATGTTCAGATTTTGCCAGCGACGCTTAGTGCAGTTGCTTACTAAGCTGCAATTAAATTGATTTCCCACCCTCTTTACCCTTTTTGGTTCCAGAATCTCAGCGGGAATCAGTGTTACAGGAAGAGTAAGCCAAGGAGGAGATCTTGAGCCCCATCTTCTGCTCATCTAAATCAGTATTGTTCCACTCTTTGTATGTATTTCCAGAGGAGCTGGGAAAGTGAGGCTCCTTAGGTGTAGGTTTTCCCATGTAGCTGCTTGCTGGGGTGGGGAGGGCAGCTCTAGGTAAGGCTGGATCAGTCTATAGGGTACCTGGAAGGCCTCCTGCTGTGGGATGGGCATTGGGTGTCCTTGGAGTGGCTGGGGCTCAGGCTGCCTAGGGCAGTGCCAGTGGCACAGAGTTGCTGGGAGGAGCAGGAGGAGGATTTCTTGTCCTTAACATGTGCCTTTGGTGAAAATGATCTGTGGTGAGAGGTTCAGCAGGAGTTCACCCCTTTGTTCATGGAGGCAGCATTAGTTGTACTAATAGTTTGCCTCAGTCCCACTGTTTGACAACCTCTTAAGCACCTTGGTTAACCCTTCCTGCAGCCTGAGGGAGTGAGAGGTGTGGTGGTCCTTTGTGGGTCGTTGGAGAGGTGTTCGAATAAGGGACGATGTGCCAGTGTCACTTCTCCACGGGGGACAAGGTGACGTGCTGGATGCTGTACTGTCCCCAGACAGCAGGTGCGCAGATGGGTGGTGGCACTAGGACGGTGTGGCAGGGCTTGTGTCCCCCACCAAACCCTGCCTTGCCACACACAGGCAGAAATTAGTGATGATTTACTGCAAAGCAGCTTGAGCTCTGGCTTTGTGATATTATTTGGAGGAGAAAGTGAGCTAATGATTGCATCTCATCTTGGAAAGTACTGCGGGAAGTGCAGTGCCAGGAGAGAATTGATTCAGAAGCAAAACAGGTTCATTTTCAGATCAGGCTGAAAGACAAGGGAAAGAGAGATTCTCCTTTTTTTTTTTTTTTTTCCTTTTTTTTTTTAACTTTTGTTTTTTCCCCTCAGTCTCAAGTGAGATTGAAGGTCTTAGCCTTTCCCTCTTTGGTTTTCTTGTGGAAACATCAGCAATAAACCTGATTGGAAAGTGATACGAGGAGAGCAGGGTTCATGCAGTGCAAAAACAAATGAGCTATGAAATCTCCCTCTATTCTCCAAACATTATTCACAGAGCCAGGAAAATTGAGACGGATGATTCTTTTTCTTTTGAAGCCACTGAAGAAGTAAGTCCAAAGGATGTGATTTGGCCCATGCCAGGAGAGAGAGGCTGCTTTGTCCTGGCTTTCCAAATAGCTTTGCCTGCATTTAGACACGCACCATTTCCTCCTCAAGGACCACCGTCAGCATCCGCCAGTTACAACCACACCTCATAACCCATTATGGAGACGCACGGCTTGCAAATAAGACATGAATATGTTCAGTGGTGCGGGCCTTGGCTGCAGCCCCCCCGGGCTGGATGGAGTTCATGCACATCTTTTCTTGCTTGTGTGTTGAATTTTTAGTTGCTTGTTGTTTGGTGAGATGGAGAAAAGATGAGAGGGAGGAGTTACAGGTGTGAGCAGACTCACTTTCAATGGCTGGCTTAGTTCTTACAAAGCAGTGATTTAAAAAGAATATATTTTTATTTAAATGAAGTTTTTTCATCTGGATCTAAGTTATCTGCTTTACCCAGTGGGTTGATTCAGGATCATTCAGGATGGAATAATATCCTCTGATGTCCTTTGGGATCTGCCTTGGGGGATGTTTGGGATGCAGCCCTTTGCACTTTGACCTCACCTAGATGAAATACAGAACTCAGGGTCTGGTTGGCGTAGGCACATGGTTTTTCCAGTGAGTTGGACAGTGGGAAAACACTGGGAACTGCTGGAGCTGGTGTGTGGGAGCCAAGCTGGGAAGGAGACTTGTGTGGCATGGTCCTGCCTTCAACAGGAATGGAGCTGGATGGAGAAAGAGCAGGGAGGAGTCGCGGCATTCATCATGCCCGTTGCATTTTCCTGGTGCCATAATACAGTGTAATTTGGAGAGAGGCAGACTCAAACATGCATTACCCAGCCATCTGCTGCTGCCACTGGGATCCAAATGGATGAACATACACATAGTGCTCGGAATTAAACCGCGTACGATGTGTAGGCTGCATATGGTTTGCTCTCGGAGGTACAGCAAAACGCTTTGTGAAGAAGAATCTCCTGTCCTGCCCTCCCATCCTGCAGTGAGATCTCTGGTTTAAGTCTCTTCAGAGAAAAAAGAACCAACCGTTGTGCACCCTTCGGGGATGTGCCCTCAGCCCAGCAGTTTGCTGGCAGCCACGTCTGGTGGCCGTGGCATGAGAGGAGCTGATTTTGGGGTGGAGACTCCTTGCAGAGGTGATGTGTGAAGGGTTTGGTCAGGAGCACTAGAAACAGTGAGAAAGTGAGATATCTGAAAGTTGAAATTAGATTTGCAAGCAGTGAGAAAGGGAGTCGAATGATGAGAAAAGTGTTACGTTGCCTGATGACATGGCCTCTGTTACTGCACCTGGGCGTGGATGTGTCTCCTCAGCAGGGACCTCCTGGATGCACCTGCGCACTCAGAAAACACAGTGTTTCCAAAAATCAAACATAAAATATAAACACAATCTGCCTTGCGAGGTGAGAGTGAGCTCCAGCAGGCATCTGAATGCTGGGGAAGGTCGTTCAGATGTTGTTCTTCACCTGGGGCACCGCGGGATTCAGCAAGGTGGGGACACCTTCCCTCCTGAAGGCAATGTCAGCAAAGGAAAGTCAGTTTCAATTTGGCCTTTGCAGGCAGAAGCTCTGCTCACATGGGGGGACCAGCAGGAAATCGTGTTGGTTCTTTAGGGCACCAGCTGCTGGGAGGTGGAGGGTGATCAGCCTTCCCCAACAGGCCCAAGGGGTGTTCTGGAAAATGGGATTTCCTTGCTCTTGGTGCCTTGCTGGATCCTTGGGACCGCGGCTCCTGCTGCCATCATCATGGCCAAATCCTGACTCTGTGAATGAAAGGGAAGTTTCATTCACAGAAGTGAAGCACATCTCTGCTGTGTAACCAAACCTTTGCACATCTTCTCTTTACCCAGAGCATCATGCTGGGACAGCAGCCGTAGCACTGGGGCAGAGCTGGTGCAGCAGCAGGTACAGGCCCAGCACGGGGATTTGCCCATGTGATAGCTGGAAATTAACTCATTAAATAAAGTAATTTGCACCTTTTAATCTCAGTGATTCCTGTGTGTGGGCACCTGTATTTAGGAGAAGAGCTTATTCTGCTTCAATTAATTTTATATCAATATAAGCTGAATAATTAAAGGTGTGAATGAAAGGCCAGGTAGCTAATTCCCTTCCCTCTGGTGCACAGGCTGCACTGAGATAACGTGGGAGAGGGAGCTCCTGGCAATGCATATGTTAGTCCAGCCAAAAGAGCCAAGCTGTCCTGAGTTTCTATATGTAAATATCAACTGGGATCAACTAATTTTTGATGCTGATCTCCTCGTATTGATCTTGGTTTGTGCATTGGCACCAGCTGTGTGTGTTTGGGCAACCCAGCATTTCTCTGTCTGAATGCAGGCTTGGCTCTCAGGATGTTCTCCCCATCTTCAGGCAGAACCAGCAGCCATTACTGCATCTGAGAGATAAAGCAGATAAATTTGCACTTTTTTTCCTTCTTTCCAGAAGCTGTGTTTCAAGTCTGTAGGCCAGGAGTGGCTGTGCTTCACGGATGTTTCATTATAGGATGCCATTGGTAACTGGCTATTTTTGCCTCAAAATCACAGGGAACTTTTCAGAATTGTATTAATCCAATGAAAGAGTAAAAACTTTCAAAATGTAAAAGCTGGGGACATTTCTTCTTTGAGAACAAACTAATGCTTGATCTAAAAAGTATGATATATCTGAAGTCCTGTGGTGCGGCTAAACTCATGCCATGCTCAGGATTTCTTCTCCTTCCCCAGTAATCCTTTCCCAGTGCATCAGACAGGTGCAGGAGATTAATTTGCTCAAGCTCTTAACGTTTGCTCCATGTTACAGGGAACCCAAATTCCACAAGAGGAAGCCACCCAGTTCATCCCAGTGTGTGCTTAAGGGCTTTTGCCACGTGGGATTTGGTGTGGAGAGAACTTACGAGGAAGGCAGCGCTCGCTTTCCTGTAAGCAGGGCTGATTTCAGTCCCGTAAGGAGCACGGGGAAGTTTGATAACCCAGCAGCATGGTTCAGTGCCTTCCCTCGTGCTGCCTGGCTGTGTTCTTGCAAGGAGTCACAGTGTGATTACAAGGGCTGTTAAATGCCCTTAATATTCACACTGTTGGAGGGAGCATTACTCCTGCCGGCTCTGCTGTCTGCTGCTGTTTGCAGTAGCATCGCATTGATGATTAAATCACCAATGCCACAGTGAGTAGTGTGTGAAGCCCCTCCAGCCAGGAGATGCAAAGGCAAAGTTAAATCCCTCCTGCTTGTCCACTTCTTTTTTTTCTTTGCTGTCTCTTAACAACATTTTTTTAAGCAAGCAAAGCCCAGCGGAACAGTTTGGAGCCATGAAACAAGATGGGAAATGAGCCCCTTGCAGAGAGGTTAAGAGAACAGGGCACAGGCACTGTGAGGGGAGGGAAGGAGCTGGAGGGCTCAGGGCAGCCCATGCTTGATGCAGCAGTGCTTTGCATGCTTCTTCTCCTTGTCCTCTTTTCAGGCATAGATGGGAGAAGCAGCAAACTGAGTAATACATATTTATGTGTATGCACTGGTATGTACTTGGTGGTGCAGCAGAGCAGGGAATGGCAGGGGGTGCTACGATTGTGGTGTGGGGAGGCTTTTGGAACTGAAGCTAGGGGCTGTTTTTTGTGAGAGAGCCCTGTTGCATCCTAACCTCTTCTAGGTGGGGAGTTGCTCCCACTTGGTGTTGGGTTTGGAGAGTGTTTGTACCCCATCGTGCCTGAGCCACTGCCACAGCTCCCATGTTTCCTTGTCTGGCACTGGGATGCAGCTATTTCTCCAACAGAGCCGTGTCCCTCATGTGCAGCCTCAGCTGCCTCAGACAATCTTCAGTATGCCAGGTATTTTAGGGAAAAGAGCCAAAAGCAGATTCTTGGCACCCTGTTCCGTTTGTTGGTCTGCTCTGCATCCCTCTCTGTCCCCCAGGGCTGTGTTCTCAGTTCCTTGTGTGCCTTCCCGCTCAGCCGCAGGTATCGCAAGCAGGTGTCTTGTCTTGGACGGGTCCCCACACTTCCTGTTTGGCCCAAAATGTACAGTGTCCATCCAGCCATAAAAGCTTGGATTTTGCTTATGGGGCCAGGGGCCTAGAAACTTCAGTGGCTTGTTTGGGAGAGAAGTACTGAGCCGAGCATCCTCAGCGGCAGGGAGATGCTGGGGGACTTTCCCAGGGCCGGCTCCCGGCGGCACTGCAGCAGCCCCCGTTTTCTGCACAGATATTGCCGGGGAGGAGGCTGGCACCTCCACAAACGACTTGTTTCCCTGGCCTGCCCTGCCGGGGTGTGGGTGAGGAGCCCTGCCAGGGTGGCCATTAGCGGAGCTGTCGGGCAATCGCTCCCCGTCGGTTTGAGTTAGGGAGAGCAGGTGCCGGGGACGCCTGGCTGGGCGCCGGCACGAGCTGCGCTCAGGGTTCGCCGAGCCTCCATTGATTTCTGAGCTTGTCACGCTGTTCATTAGGAGAGGGAGAGCAAACGAGGTGCTTAGCAGAAGTGCTCCAAGTCGATCCTGATGGAGTAGATTTCTCTGCTGCCTGGTTAGGGGCAAAAAAAAAAATTCTTGCCCAAGTCTCCTCTGCTCATAGAGTCTTCAGCCTCAAACCTCCTGTCTTCCAGGAGTGTCTGGCAGGATCTGCCCTGGCACTGCCCTGTCCTCGCAGACTTGCTGTACTGAGAGGGAGTGCAGAAAGTTGTGCTGCTGGTGGGATGATTTTGTTCCCTGTCCCTCCCTCTTGTCCTTCCAGGTTCACACAGCTGGGTCCCTGTTGCGTGCTGAGCTTTCTGTGTCTCTTTTTCATGCTGGAGCTGCATTGATCGAGGCAGTAAATCAGCTGGCTGGTGCTGTAGATATAAATGATGGATGTAATGAAGCAAGGGGGAGAAAAGGAAAAAAAAAGGAGGGGGGAAACAAGGAAAAATTGGGAAGAAAATAGCATACTCAACAATGGATGGGCTATGAGATGAAATATCTGCCTCGGCCAAGGCTCCTCAGCACAGCAGCATGGACTTTGAAATGGCTGGAGGTGCTGCAAGGGGACCTGCTGGGGGAGGAAAAAGGGGTTTCCATGCATGCAGAGCTGTGTTGGCACCCCACCTTCCCCCCACACTTGCTGACAGCTGCTAATGGATGGTGGAGATAAGGATGGAAGCTGGTATCGGCCACGTGGGCTGCACCGCAGGGCTGGGTAGGGGGCACCAAATGGAGCTAAATCGTAGGCCAATTTATAGTCTTGCTGGCTACAGCTGCAGGGAAGGTTTGAGATACTATTGTTTGAATGTCTCTGCAGCTCTTAAGGTTGCAACCCCTTCATTTGCTTTCTGCCTTAGCTGGGTTTCCTTTTTTTTTTGAGTTTTAAAACGCTTTCCTGCTGGTGAAAGGCTGAAAGCCCCGAAGGCTTAAGCCTTCTACTGATTTCAGCAGTTTCTAAGTCTTTGAGCTGGCTGTACTCTGTCTCTGAGCCCTGGCCTGTGCTTTGGGGATGTAGAAGGAGGCTTGGAGCTGAGTCAGTGGCATCTCCACCTGTGGGTTGTTATCCAGCTGAACAGAGCCTGGCGGCTCCCCATGGGCCACAAACCAGATGTTGTGTGGCAGTGATTTAAAGTCTCCGTCATTTAGAGACAAATCAGTGGTAATTAGTCTCTTTTTATAGAGAGGGACTTTGAGGCACGGGAAGATTTAATGGCAGACGCTCTGTAAAATTAGCTACTTAGCTAACTTTAGCAAAATCTTAGCCAAATTAACTAAAAATGAGCTAAATTCAGCTAAAATCATTGGAGAATTGTCAGTCTGGATGGAGAAAAAGCAGAAATTGAAGGGGAAAGTGAGGCGTTAGTAGCACTGATGAAGTTGTAACACCAGTTGGTAGTTCAGGAATGTGCCCCTGCCTTGGATATGCTGCTGAGTTTTGGGTGTCTCATTGGGATGGGTCCTGGGTTGGAAGAAATTAAGGTGGATGATGGGAAGTTATTTGCTGGGAGATAAGAGTAATTGCCTTGTGGACCTCACTGCTGCCAGGCTTTTGTGGCTTGAAGCACTTGATGGCTGGCAGCAGGAGGATTTGGTGCCTTCATGGTCACCCTTAGCCACAGCTGTTGTAAGAGGAGGAAAAAGAGATGGGGGAAAAAAGTGTCTCGTGACTCAGGATGGTATCTCAAGGGCAGAAAAATGGGGAAAAGCATCACTCCTAGGGGAGCTGTGTGTTGCTGTCAGTACAGAGAGGTCTGCCCTTTCCTGCCTTGTGTTGGAGGCAAGGTGCCTGTGGTTGGATGGGTCGGGAATGATTCATTTTCTCAGGTTGGGTATGGAGTAAAAACAGGGCTATTGTAGTCTTGTGCCCTTGGAAGTGAAATAGGAGGAAGGAGAGCTGAAGAAAAGCCTCTGAAGTGGCTGAAGGAGGAGGTGAAAGAGGGTAAGATGAAATCCAATTCTGTGAGCCTGGCTGTTGGCTAGGAGGATGTGGTGAACTTCTGCTGTGTGCCTCGGGATCTGTCACGACCAGGAGCACTTAGGAGCTATTTTTCCTCCAGCAGAGCTACATCTTTCTGCAGATGTTAAGTTGACAGAAACAAGATGGATTGTTGCAGAAGTACAAAGGGCTTGGATGTACATTTTTCCCTTTATCCCGATTTATATTTGAGATAGTTGTAAGCCCCATGGAAAATTATCCCTGGTAGAGGGATAATGTGCTAGTGGCTTTCTGGCTTTTGGCTTTTCCCAGAGACAATTCCAGTGGACTAGCCAAGGGTGTCAGTGTTACTGGCCAGCGGTGATGAAGCCAGTCCATGGGGTCCCCATCTCCTCCTCAATTAGCTTGAAAGCTTATGGATCAGGAGGGACTGGAGTTGTGGTTTTGTGGATTGTGCATGCTGGAGCTGGCTCTTATCTGCCCAGCTTTTTTCAGCCCTTGGAGCTGGCAGAGTTGTTTTATCCGAGTCATTTTTTCTGAGTGGTGCAGAGTCAGGAGGGCACGTGCCAGGGGAAGCTGTGTGGAAGCATCCCTGCCTGCAGGAGTGGGGCTGGGGACCACAAAGTGGGACCTAAGGCAAACACCAGAGCCTGCATTCCTGGGAGGGGTAAGAAGGGAACGCAGAGCTGTGCAGAGTAGTGCAGGGGTTTGCTCAGCATTCCCAGTTGGCTTCTGGGACAGGAATTACTGTGAGGTTTTCAGGAAAGTGGTCTTGGGAGAAATATGTAGAGACAGAAATATAAGTAGTCTCTCAGTTCGCAGACTGTTCTGATAAACTGATGTCTTCAGGAGGGACAAAAAGGTCGTGCAGTTTTTGTGCTTCCTCCAGAAAAAAACAACCCCTAAATCCCAAAAACCAACACCCTGCCATTTAACGTGGTGGGTAGGGCAAGGAAGAAATACATCTCTCTCTTTCATTCACTTTCATCAAATATGTTATCAGGAAGCATTGTTTACTTATTTCTCCTCTCTGGAAACCCTCCACTGACAGCAGTCCCTGTGCTGGCTGGGCAGACCCTGGCAGAGAGTTTGGCAGTGCTGGTGGTGTTCAGCGTGTGGGTGAATGTGACACACGGTTGCAGTTCAGTGGCACTGTGCTGCGCAGGGTGGGCTTGTGTCCCATCCTAACCTTGATCTTAGTTTTCCTCCTGCAGCTCCAGTGTGCCCACTAGGAATGTGGGGCAGCTGGGACAGCTCTCACAAGCCAGTGTAGTTTTTTTGGGTTTGTGGGTAATAATGAGCTGCCATGGGAAATAGCAGTTTCTTTTAAAGCAATCTTCTCTACGAAAGTCCCCTTGAATTTAATGAAGACTTAGAAAGTTGTTCCTGCAATTTTTACGCTGGCATATAGATATCCATAAAAGAGCCCTCCCGTAAATGGAACAGAAAGGAAACCATTCATTTTAGCGTCTGTGCATTTATGGATTGATTTTTACAGAATCCTATTAGTTTCACTGCCAGTAAATGGCATGAGGACTCTATTTCAAACCAGACAATGTCAAGATATAGAGGTGGGCATTAAATATCATCCTACCTGTTGCTGCTCAGCTATGCTGCTTGTATCTGAGCAGAATGTAATGGCAGGGGCCAGGAATGCCAAGTCGATCGCTTCCAGCTCTTTGCTTTGTAAAATCATTAGGAGCCACGATAACGTGAGAGGCTGGCATTACACTGGTTCAACAGCCCATTAAATAGATCCGATCATTTTTGTGCAATGCTTTCTTAAAAGCAAAGGAATGCTCTCCTGTAGCTGTTCGTGGTGCTGCTTTTGAGAAAAGAATGATTTATGATGCTCCTCTTAAATAAACAAGTTAAATACAATGAAAAAGACCTCCAACCCCATAAACCACAGACTACTACTCTTCCCCAAAATGCAGACAATTTCTAGATTTTTTTTTTCCTCCCTCTCTGTCAGGTAGAGGACAGAACATTCTCTCCCAACCCAGAGGGCTGCTGACAGCCCAGCTCTACCTGCCCATTTTACACTCTTCCTTCATGTGATGTTTGAGCTGCTGACAGCCAGATGATTTCATAAACAGCCACCTCTCTTTGGGCCAAGGGTAGCTCACCTTCCAGTGTCATTACCTAGCTCTCCGATTATTAAAACATACTATTAGTGGAATTTCCATTTCCCCCCTCCCTGTTTAAGCTCTCTGCTTTGTGCATCCCACTTGATTTTTGGCATTGTGATGTTTTGATTTTTGTTGGTGGGTGGTTTTACTCTTTAATTTCAGTTCCAGCTGCATTTGGTTTGCAGAATGTGAGGACTTTGCAATTAAAACCAAAACTGAGCTGCGCACATCGACGCGAGGCAGGAAAAGCAAGAGGCTGACACTTTGAGTGTGGCACAGCAAGTGGGAGACATTGCTTAGCCACGGCCATGCCAGTCTCCTGCTTGGGCAAAGCAAATCTGGGATGCCTTACTGGACTGTTTGGAAAAGGCAAAGTAATGTGGAAGTCATATATGTATATATCCATATGTGTATTTTCCTATATATAGGTTCTCTGTAGCTGAGAGGGAAAGGGTTGTTGCCAAGATCAGTGGTGTAGCCTCAGATGCCATGTGCTATTTAGGGAGTTGATGCTGCTGGTTCTCAGCCATCTGATCACAGACATAAAAATGTGCTTTGGAGTTGTTTCTCCTGTTTTACCTCTGTGGGCTGACCAGGTCATCCCTGCTCTAAGTCTCCATTGCTGTTGTTGCAATGGGGACTAGGAGGATGTCACTTCAGAAAGAGAAAAGGACCTTTTTGAGGGTCAAAAAAAAAGAGAAGGCTGTTAATAAAAGAGCCTGACCCTGAGCTTTTCCTCTCCCTGGCTGTTAGGCTGCTGCTCACATCCTTTGTCCACTGTATCTTGCAGGCTGTGGAAGCAGAGACCTGTCAGGATGAACACTGTGCCCCAAATCCCCGCTGTCCCCCAGCCCATGGCAGGCACCTGCCAGCACAGCCTTGCCAGGAGTGTTTTCCTGCCTCAGTGTTGGGAAATAGTTTCTAGGGTTGGAAGAGCACATGGCTCTTTCCTCCCTGGGCAGCCATGGGCTTCCCCAGCGGAGTGAGCACGGAGCTTGGCTGCTCTGCCTGGGGGCTGGTGAGACTCGTGGTGAGCCAGCTCAGCTCTGAGCTCCCAAAAGTGCTGCAGATGCTTCGAGCTTGCCCTTTTCAACGTGTGTAATTTCTGAGTGCAGCAGATGCTGGGAGCCGTGTTTGGTGTGGGTTTGTGCCAGGGCACCTTTAAATTGCAGGGCTGAGTTCCTGGCAATAATAGGATTTGGCTGTAACATCTGTAGCCTAAATTTCATCCTGTCCCAGGGTTTCTGAGACTAGCTGGAGCTGGATTTTTTAAATTAAATTAATTTTTTTTTTAAGGTTGAATTGGACTGTACCTAAAGAGCTGTGACATACACCTGCAGCTCTGGGATAGCCCAGCACCTGGGCTAACAGCTTATAGCGTATTCCCAGTGGGTGTACATCCCATGGAGAATTTCAGGGGCTCTGTGGGCCAAGCAGTCACTGTTCCACACTTCAGCTGTCCCATCAGGACATGGAGAAAGGATGGGGGGGCCTGGGTGAGGCTGTGCTGTGCCCTGGGGGTACAGAGCAGGACATCTTGCACTCAGGTCACTGCTCAGTGCTTCCCAGTGGGAGGCCTGGGAATGTGGCCTAGAAGCATGGCAAAAGCTTACTTTGCCAATTACTTTACCTAGTCTGATGGTGAAAAGCAGCTGCCTGGGTAAGGCTGTAATGAAAGTTTTGCTCAAAGCAGGGCTAAAATCCCATTTCTTTTGCCCTTTAATTATTTAATTTATTTTCTATATTTAACGTGCTTGCTCTTCATGAGTCAACTGAATTTTCATGGTTTTTTTTTTTTTTTCCCTCAAATATTTATCTGTGTTGGCAGAGGGAACATTTTAAAATGAGCTTCTCTGAACTTGCCCTAGATGCCCTAGTGTTTCTTCTGGCTGCTTCTGCTACGGAGTGGTTGCTTGCTCCACATTTCCCATGTTTTCCCTGCTGCTTCCAGTGCAGATAAAATGTTAAATCAAAACACAATGAAGAATTTTAATTTTATTCCTCATCTTCACCACTTGGGAAATAAAAGGCTGGTGGGCTTAGCCTGGTGCTGGCAGCTGAGCCCTGCTCCAGTAGTGCTGGCTGCCCATTCCTATTTGGCATCGCTGAAGCTGGGCAGGAGTGAGGGATAAGCCACAGTGAGCCTGCCGGAGCTCAGCTGTGACATGTGAAATAGCAGAGGCCCTGCCAAATGCCCTGTGGAGGGGAAAACCATCTTGTCTTGGTGTACCAGGATCCTGGCGCCTTTTAGCAGCCTGGATTCGTATTTTAGAATAAGGAGGCTTTTGCTGCTTTTCTTTTTGTAGTCCCATTTAAGTAGGGAGGCAGAGTACAGGACTGTTGAACAGCCTTTCCTGGGTAGCTTGTGGGGACAAGCAGGGTGCTGCCATGAGAATTGACACCAAATCCTGCCTGCTTTTGCTCCCTGCCATCTTGGAGAGCTGGAAGTGGTGCAGAGGGGCGACACAAGGTGATGGCTTCTCTGCAAGAAGTAGCCTTAGGCTGCTCAGTCTGGGATGGAGGACAGGGGTTGTGCTGCAGATCTGGAAAGTCATTAATGGCAGACAAATGGTGGATAGGAAATAGTTCCCATCTCTTCCTGGACAAAATTTGGGATCGTCAAAAGAAAGCTGGCAGGGGCCGGTTCAGTGTGCTGGGACATAAGCTGCTTGTGGAGCCCCATACAACTGCATTTTCTGGGTGCTGAAAGTCTGGCTGGGTTCAGCAGTGACTGGACAAGATGCACAGGAAAAAGGTCCAGACAGGTGTTAAAGGAGATCTTCTTTTTCCCCTGCTCCTCTGAACACCACCTTCCTCAGATCAGCAGTTTGAGAGCTGGGTGGTCCAGCTGGATCCAGCTGAGCCCCCTGCCAGTGTAGGCAGCTGGGCAGATGTTTCTGTGCCTATCTAGGACAGGGAGGAGGCTGCATCCCTGCTGGGGCTGCTGTGCATCCTGCTCAGGAGCTTAAAGGAGTGCTTCCCAGGGCCAGAGCACAGCACAGACCATTAGTCTTGCTGACTACAGCTATGATTGTGCTTAGCACTGCCTTCCTATCTCTCCTGGCTGAACCGTAGAGCACTTTGCAATGATTAATTCAGCATGAAACTCTTAAGTGAGCATTATTGCCCCGTGTTAAAGCAGACATAAAGGTTGCTGGCAGACCAGGAGCAGAAACTCTCTGCCATACAGATGTTCACCAGCCTGGCAGTCTGTAGCCACCAGTGCATCCCACTGGCCTTCTTTTGTCTCAGCACTTTTTTAGGTCCATTTTGTTGCCCTTGAGACGTTGTTCCTTTTGCTGCAAAAAAAAGGGGGGATGAATTCAGATGCTGAGCTGTACCCGGTAGTTAGGGATGAAAACTCTCTTTGACTGCATAGATGAAAAGTCTTGGCTTGTGTAACCGGTTATTTCTGGTGCATCTCTCCAGGCATCTGCCTTGATGTGGGCAGCAGCAGCAGCAGCATATGCTGCTGGCTGCGGAGGGACCAGTGCTGTCACCATCTGTGTGCAGGCTTGCTGGGGCCGTGGCAAGCGTTGCTGCTAGGGCTCTGTGTCCCTGCCTTTCCCAGGGCCGTGCATGAGCCAGGGGCAGGTCATCCAGCTCAGTGCCTGTGGTGCTGTGTCCAGAGCTCTTCACATCTTGAGAGAGTTTTTTCTTCTTCGGGCTCTAGCGAGGGTATAAAGATTATGAGAGCTCTCAGCTGGAGCTTGTGCTCTAAAGGTGCCTTCACAACAGTAAATCAAATATAAAAGCAGTCAGGTGGGTTTTTTACAGCCATCAGGACCAGTGCTGGTTGAGATGCCTTATAGACAGCTGATAGGACCTCTACACTGGCTGCTGCATTTTTGGGAAAGATCATGGAGTAGCATATCTGCTGCTTGGCACATCTTCTCTATCCACATGGTTTCTTGCTCTTCCCTGAGGTGGTGTGGCTTTTGCTTGCTCCAGCATGCCTCTCAAAGCCTGAGTGTACCCCCAGGCATCTTCTCCCTTACATTTGAAGATACACTGTGACTGGTGCCAAGGGTTGGGGTAGCAAGGGGAGATAGAGACAGGCCTGGAGCTGGAAGAGAAGAGCTACTGGAGTGTGTAGGAGAGGGTAAGGATGGAAAAAGATCTATGAGAAAAAACAGGCCCAGTGGGTGCCTAACATTAAGAGAAGCAGCATCACCACTTTGGGCCTTGCCTTGTGCTTTCAGGACCATCCAGACAACAGACGGTTGTGTTTGGTCTCTGGTTACACAGGCCCAGCATGGGTGGTATGAGACACTTCCCTCCAGCGGCATGAGCCTCCTTTGCAGTTTCTAGTCCCCTGGTTTCCACCAGGAAGCCCAGCTGGAGACATGGCTCCTCAGCAAGGAGATTCCCTTCCCATGTAGCTGTGGTGCATTAGGCACTGTGTATCCAAACCTGCAGGCAGAGAAGCTGCATTAGCCAGGTCTCAGCCATATCCCTCCTTTCCTTGCCAGAGTTTGCCAGCGTCTTATTTCCCTCTGGCTGGAAAGACTGGCTCCTCATTTCCTTGCAGTTACTGCCAGCAGCAAACACAACCTCATTTGTATTATCCCGTGTCTGATCCCACCTAATCCTTAATGCAGCTCTGCAGGCAAGGGGAGCATGTTGCTGCTGGAGCAAGAGGGATCAAAGGCATGTGGGTTGGGATGTGGCCCAGATGGGCGATGAGGCTGCCTAAATGTGGGTCCAGCCTCTGCTCTCCACTACTCATGTCACATGGGGGACTTCCCTCCCTTCCCACGGCTTTCTGAGAGCAGGGAGCTTAGCCTTAAGCAGATAGTGCACAGCTGCTGGTGGAGCTGATGTGTCCACCCAGCATGAGATGTTCTCTGTGGAAGTGTGTGTGGGGCTGTTCCAGAGCTGACTCTTTGGGTTCGGAGGTCCTGGATGTGTTGCCTGTCAACTTGTTTCTGGTAGTTGGGTGGACAAGCCTTGTGTGGTGACACCTCTGTGCTGCCTAGGCCAGTAAGTGGAACACGTGTTGTCTTGCCACCCAGCTGTGCTGCAAGGAGCTGTGCCCACAACCATTGCCACTGTCCAAGCCTGATGCTGCCAAAGCATCAAGACCTAAGAGATTTAGGGCAACTTTTTTCTGCCTGGATTTGAGCTTTGCTGCTGGCTTGTATTGGGGTTGCTCTGCTTGCCCACATGCATCTTGTGACAAAGTATCGTCTACAGGACTGCCCTGGTGTCTGCATGAAAGGGGATAGGTTTGGGGATTTGAGATATCTGGCAGGGCTTGGTGCCTCCACAGTGTGTGGAATTGTGGAACTTAATGGGTGCATGCCATGAGCTATACTGCCTGGGTGGAAGAAATCTCTTCCTGTATCAGACAAGGGGACTGGTCCAAGCCCAAGCAGGAGCTGCTCACCAAGACTTCCATACTGTGTTTTTATGACTGAGAACTTCTAAAATGCTCTTTTCCTTATTGCAGTGAAACGTATGTTTGTATGTGAGAGAGACAATCAGTGCCAAATGCAGATTTTTTTTTAATGATAATAACAGCAAAGCTCAGTGTTAGTTCCTGGTTTCCATCCAGATCCCCATGCTCTCGGATGTTTTGAGTTTGCTGCATCAGGAGACTTAGCGTGGGTTTGGTTTTTATGATGTCCATGCTGCAGCTTCTGTGCCCAGACGTGGCTCTGCTCAGGGTTTTCCCATGCAAGCAGCAGGGCTGTGCTCCTGGAGGATGGCCAGAGCCTGGAGGTCTGCCTGTGATCTGCCTGGCCAGGCCACACCAGCCATGTCCTGCGTCTGTTTTTTCCCATCCCCAGCCAAACCTGCATCGATCCAAGGCACAGCAGCGCCTGTGCTCATGGCTGGCCGGGACCCACAGTCCTTCCCCAGCAGGCTTGATTATTTTCAAGCTTGCCATCCCTTCCTAGGGTGCATTTCTCACTAGCCAGCAGTGATTTTTTTATTTCTATTACTGAGCTGAGATAGAGGAAGGCTGGGCTGACACATATGCTCTAAATTATGCTGCTGTATCTCTGGCGCTGTCAGTCATGGTGTACCCAGGCCGAGGATCTTGCAGACATTCCAGCAGCAGGTACCTAAGGATCAAAGGTTTAGATCCGTTCTTGCTGTCACAAATGTTTTATATCTAGTTTCTCCTTGAGGGGACTTGGGGGGAGGATGGGCTGATACATCTGAGGAGTACATGCACCCTGGAGCATCGCTGCTGTGACCTGAGCTTCATCTCCCTGAGCCTGTGTGTTGAGGACCAGCTCTGGGCTACAGAAACACCTTTCTCTGCAAAATGTGTGTGTTGAGATGAGGACATGGGTCACCAGTGCTTTTTGACAGGGGGATGGTGTCTGACAGGCGGGCACTGGCAGGTCCTGAGCTCCAGCTGAGCCCTGAGAGTTTGCCCCATAGGTCAGTACCCCACAGCCTCTGCTGCCCCTGCATCCTCCTGCATCGTGTGTGTTAGGGCAGCTCTCATGTTTCCTGGTGATGCTTTTAAATCTATTGGAGAAGTCGAGCTTTCACCAGGAATTTCTCCACTGCTACCATGACAGCTGCTTGGTATGGCTTGGACTGGGCTGGGCTGCAGCACATCACTGCACAGTGGGCATATGGCAGGAAGGCTCTCTGCAAGGGCTCGGGGCATTTTGGTTAGTCACCAGCAAGGGTTTTCCTCTGCTCCTTCCATTCTGCTAAGGGTGAGAGGTGGGAAAAGGGAAAAAAACCCTTGTACTGGAGCTGCTCAGCGCAGGCGATGCTCCTGCCCAGCAGGAGCCTTGTGACTTAACTGTAGGAGCAGGAAAGCTGAGGCATGGCTGGAGGGAGTCCAGGGCTTTTCCAGAACCGAAAATCAAGTGCAGAAGTGGAGAGTTTGGTCTGACGGCATTTCTTGTCCTTGCTGAGCTCCTTCCTTGGAACAGGTTGTGCCTTGGTGCTGTCTTGGTGCATCTCTGCTCCCCAAAGCAGTTAGCTGTCAGAGAGGGAAGGGTGAAGCTGGTGGCTTCTTAAAGGCAGCTAAAGCCATGCATGTAACTGTCCTGTGTGTTTGCAATTATTGTATTTTTGTTTAATACCTATTTTTATGATTTATGTGGTTTTTTAATAACCTTTCCCTCCCTTGGAGACACTTCATATGCTGCTGTTACCATCACCCCTCTTGTTGCTGCCTGCCTTGGAAAGGTGGCTGCTCAGGGAAGGATAGTAGCATTAGTTTCTAAAGCTGTGTAAAGATCCTCATGGAAGCAATTACCAGATGGATTACCCCTAGCTTTGCTGCTGTGAAAAGGCCATGTTGGGTCAAGGATGCTGGCTATATTAACAGCACGATCCCTTCCTTCTTGGGAGGAGTGGTTGGGATTAACCTCCTGATTTCTAAAGGGCTGGGTTCAAAGCAGGACGTTCAGAGCAAGGATCCGCCTGGCTGGCTCCTTTATTCTTCCCTCCCTGTTCCCTTTTCCCTTTCCTTTCCCCTGGTGTGCCCTGTCCCGGGCTGTCCTCTGGCACGTGGGAGCCACAGCTCCACGGGGAAGGGGAAGACCTTCCCTGACCTCTGAGATGCTCAAGCTCTGTGGTTTGGTAGGAGTTTTGGCTGTTATGCAGGAGGAGGAGCAGAGCTCAGCTGGAGACTGAGTACAGCTATGGGCTCTTAAGTACTAAATCATCTGCTGCTCCTGCTGAAGCCTGGGAAGGCTGGTTCGACCTTCATGGCTGGGAAGCAGCTCATGTCTGTCCTGAAAGGCACAGAAGGAAAGCAAAACACTGTCTGTCCATGTAGGAACTCCCTGTTGCCACTTTATTTACCCACCATGGCTCTGGACTCTTCTCAATATATTTGATCTCTTGTGATCCTGGGAATGTGCTGAACCTGGCTGGTGTGGGGGTGCACATGGGGTGTTGCCTTAATTTCTTTCCCAATTAGTGCCCTTTGTAATTGGTGATGACCTTTGGGGAAGAGCTCTTGCACTTGCCCACACACCAGCCATGCAGCCAGCAGAGGATGGCACTGAGTGGTGGCAGTGGGCTGGGGAGGGGCTGCCTGTGGGGCACCAGTTAAAGTGGCACCGTGGCCCCAAAGATGCTCTTCGGCATCTCCTGGCACCCTGGTGAGCCCAGAGAGGGTTGCTGAGGGGATCCCCTTTGGCAGGGGGCAAAGGCATTTTTGGAAATTAGCAGGTGGAGAACAATGGAGAGAGCCCAGGGGAGCTGTGGGTATCCCACTGCTGATGGGAGTGGCAGTGGCAGTACTAGTGGGGGACTGCTCCCATCAGCTTGGGGGACTTGGCTTGGGAATTGATGCTCAACTCATTGTGGGGCTGCTGCCAGTCCAGATGTTTTCCACTTATTTTGGGTTTTTAAAACCTGAAATCTTAAAAAATAAAAATCTCAGTGAAAGCAGAGACTCTTAAAATGTGTTTTGTCTGGTTTGCTATCCAGAGTTACCATTTGTAAACCCATTAGAAGGGTTCACAGGTGCTGTGGACTTGGACTGGCATTGCTCATCCTTTTCTTGGGGCTGTGGGAAAACCCAGAAGACCATTTTTGGATGGAAACTTGGGGAAACTGATGCAGCCCAAGCACAAGCAGTTGAACTGAGAAGTCCTGCAGCATCCCAGGAGAGCTGTGGGCAGGCGTAGGAGGAAATGACCAAAAATCCTCTCCATCCTTTTGCTTGACTCCCAGCACAGACAGAGTTGGTTCTTCTCTTTTGTCCAGTCAGCAGCTTGGTTTGTGCTGACCTCCTAAATATTCAGCTCATTATACACTCTAACATATAAATAAAACAGAAGCAGGCAGCAATATTCTCCAGGAGGATATAATCGGCTTCCTTTCCTTCTTAATTATACAGGATTTGTCTCCATGTGTCAGGCTATCCTATGGGCTAATTTATAATTTTAAAGAGTTAAGATCTGTGTTCTTTATGTAGTGAGACTCTTATGAACACACCTGATTTTGGGGGTCCAAGATGAAAGAGCATCTTTCTAGGTGGAAATGCAAGGAATTTTATTGCTGGTTGTTGTTTCTAGAGGTCAGTGGCCTGGATCCTGCATTCCTTTCCATCATCACAGAGAGGTACGAGGTTCTTCACTATGCTGGAGATGGTGAGGGTCACCATGGGAATTCCTGGGCTCTGTCTGGGGCACGTGATGCTGGCTGCTAGCATGCATTGCCTGTCCCTCTGTAGAGGCAGGATGGTGGCCTGGTGCTACAGCCAGTGGATAGGAGCATTGTCTATGTATGAAGCTCTGGCTCTGGCTGTCTGTGGGAGATGTGGATATATTTTAACCTGGCACCGCTGCCAGTGCAGCAGTTGCTTGCTGATAAGTGTGGTGTGAACTCTGAGCTGACTTGTTTTCTCCTAAGGGAAGCCCTTGAAATGAAATTTGGCTTTTCATCAAAGCAATGAATCTGTCATCTTTCCCTCTATGCAGCTCGGAGTCCCCTGCTCCTGATTTGCGAATAAATTCCCCATTTTGGTGACTGCTCTGGCCATCCATTTTAAAATTAAAGCTTTGGTGTCCTTACTGGAAAAAGCATCGGTAATTCTCCAGTGGCTTTTCATACTGTTATATTTGGCTGGAGACTTCAGCAGATTTAAGCCTCTGGAGGGTGTTTCAGACCATGTATATTGTTTACCACAGATACAGACAAGAAGATACACAAATTGCTGGTTCTAGCTGTGATTGACTTAATGGTGGCCCAGATTCCTTAGCCCTGGGTCAGCTGCTTGCACTGACTCAGTGGCCAACAACCTGAGCTGATGCCAGTTGAGTGTAGGGACAATAGGAGGAAAATGCTGAAGAGCCTTCTCCAAGGCCTTGAGGGGGATGTTTCCATCCAGGCTGAAGTTGCAGCTGTACTTTGTGAGGGTCAAGTCTTCTTCCAGTGCTTGAAGGTCACATCTTCTTCCATGGCCGCTTTCCAGCCTTTGTCACTCCTGTTGCCTGATGTAGCAGGTGCCTTGATTGTGTAAATGTGCATGTGCAGCACAGGAGAGATCCAGGCTCTGCCCACACAGGGGTAGTGAGCAGCAAGGGCAGAAAAGGTGGGGACAGTGTGGTCTTGGCCTCAGGGCCAAGTGAGAAAGTGGGACACTGAAAAGTCCTCAAGGACTCGTGCTCCCTGCTGAGCCAGCAGAGGAGGAGGAGATATACTCCATCCTTTGAAGATGGAGCGGAATGCCTGAGGATGTGCATGAGCAGGAAAGGGTCAGTAGCAATGAGAAGCTTGATGGTGAATGTTCAAAGCTTCTCCAGGGACCCCAGCTGCAGGGCAGGCTTTGCTGGAGAAGTGCTTTGCTTTAATTAGGTATCTGTATTAATATTTTATTTGATTTTTCTTTTGTTTTGTTCTTACTTCCCCCAAAGTGGGGTCAGAACAGACTCAGATTGGAAGCTTTTCCTTGAGAGACAAAAAACATCACCTCTAAGCAGGGGGAGGTGCTGGTCTTCCTTGGAGCTGGGTGGGATCCTGGATCTGCTACGTGTCCCCATGGGGTCGCTGCCACCAAGGTGCTCATGCATGTTGTGCCCAGGTACCAGTGCAGGAGGAAGAAGAGTTTCATAGCCCTCAGATAAATGAACTGGAGCTAAAATCTCCATGGGTCAGAAAATCTCCATGGGTCATGGTCGGGGCCCCGAGCTACCTCCATTCCCAGGGTGTGATTTGTGTCAGCGCAAAGCGGGGCCACTGAGCCAGTGAAGCGCTTAAGCAGGTACTTAACTTCAAGCATTTAAACAGGGGTTTCTGTCGGTTCCTACAAATGCCTGGAGTCACTTAAGTTTGTATTTATACAAAGTGCTTGATTGGCTTAGGGATTGTGTGGTTTTGGGAAGGAGGGTAAGAGGAAAGAGGTGACTTCCAGGGTTGGTGTGAATTTGATGCTGAATGGTATCTGATGCACTGGAGGATGTGATGCAGGATGAGTACAAAGCCTGTTTTCCAAAGACCCACAGCCTACTTTTGGCACCACCACATCCTTTTTGGATGGGATAGAGACTGGCTGTGGTGCTGCCTGTCTCCCCCTTGTATCCTAGGGCTGAGGCCATCAGGATGCACAGCACTGCCCACTCAGGGCTAAGCCAAGGCACTGGGCTCTGGGGTTGAGAAAACTACACCAAAACTTGATTGAAGGATCTCGTACCTCACTGCTTCATCTGGGTTATTCAAGGATGAGGATGAAGGCAGTCTGACATTGTCCCACTTCTTTTCCCTCTGATGCTGCTGACCCTCTTAAGTGCATGTGCTGGCACCGGGGGACAAGGAGGGATGAGCCCTATCCTGTTTGAAGTATTATAATCCTTTCAGATGGCATTAATGCCTGGACCAGCAGCAGCTCTATAATTGTACCTCCTGGTTGCAGGGGCCCTGTGCTTCAGTGAGACTTTTAAATCTCATTTGTATAATGCCTGGTTGCAATTCCTGCTGAAAGATTGCCCTCTGCCTCCAGTGCCCCCGAGCCTGCTGAGCACAAGGATGTCCTCACTGGCAGAGGAGTGACACAGCGTGACCAGGCAGCAGGGTGCTGCATGGCATCTGAGTTTCCAGAGCTTTCACGTGTTTATTGGACCTTGTGATAGGCTGATGTAATTTTTAATTTCCCCCTCCCCTCCTGTTTTTTAATGCCTGAGTCCCAGGGAATGGGCTCAGTGGCAAGTGCTTAGTCAGGTATTATGTAGGGATGAGATTTTTCAGGGAAAGCTAGGTTTGAGAGGAATCAAGGTAGAGGCACATTTGGCTGCTGCCAGACTCCTTTGGGGTCATCTTTGTACCTACACAGGCAAAACCCTTTTTCTGGCCAAATGCATTCCCTGGAAAACCCTGTCAGCTCTGCCAGCCCCCTGGGCTGGCTTGGGTTTGTTGCCTCCTGAAAAGATGCTCGTGGCACTGGTCCAATTCACTCTGGTCTGAAGACAGAGCTCAGCAGCCCCAAAAGGAAAATGGCTTTTATTTTAGCAAAGGCTTAAGTTCTCTATATTAAAACAGTGCCACAAAAGAAGAAGATGAATCAGAATCTCCCTTTGGCTTGCACTGCCCACTCCTTGTCTTGATGGGCAGCTGGAGGCTGGCCCTGGGGATGGTGTGACCTGCCCGTCCCCAGTCACTGCTGGCTCCTCTTGGGAGGCTTTTCACCTGACATGCTCTGTCAGTGCTGGGCTGCCTCTGGGTGGCCAAAGTGCTGCCACAGCTGCCCGTTCCCTGCCCAGTGTCCAGCCTGGCCTGGCATCCCATGCCCTGCCGGGGCTGCCTGCCGGGGGATGCCGCGGGCCCACAGCAGCCGCCTGGGCTGCTTGTTCCTCCTTCCCGCTCCAGCGATCCCCGCTGTACTGTAATCACACAATTATTATGCCGTTAAAATGTCATATTCGCAGAAATCCACATAAACAAGGCATTAGCAGTTGCCAGGAAATTGTAGTTTTACTGCTAATGACCCATTTTCCCCCTGCAGCACCACTTGTTTTTTTCTTAAATATTATTTTTTCCCTTCTTTGTTTCTTTGGTATTTTTTTGTCTTGTTTTGTTTCTGAGCTGTGATTTAAGAGGCAGATGACAAATTACATCTTTGCTCTGAGAGGCTTTTAATCTTTAATGTACAGTTACAGTGAAAAGCTGCCTCTGTGCCTGCTCTGGGCTGCGTGCCCTAAGCCAATGAGGGTGATGGGTGGTTTTGGAGGAGGTGCCTTTAGTGGGTTCTTTTTTGGGGGGTGCTTTACAGAAATGACAGAGAAAGCTCTTGGTGAGGCTGCTCTTGGCTGGGTGCTGGTGTGAGATGGAAGCTTCTCTCCACAATAAGTTTTGTCCCTGTCCTTTTGTGGGTGTCCCTCTCCTTGACCCCCCCTCGGGGACTCCCCAGTGTGGTGTTGGAAGAGGCAACACTTGTTTGCCAAGAGCAGACAGCCACTCCTTGGATATATTTTTCTTTTCTTTCCTTCTGTTCATTGAGTGTCTTGAACTCTTTTAAGCGTTGACTGTGTTTCCTATAATTAATACCAGTCATTAAACTGCAGTGTTGAAAGAGAAATTACCTAATTTCAAGAAAAAAAATGAAAATTTATTACTAGTACGTGAGAGAAAATGAATAGGAAACTTGGAAAGATGAGCCTTGTAGAAGATAAATAGAAAGGCAAGTGGAGTATTGACTTGATCCTTTTCTAGTGCAGGGTAATTTGGCCTCTAAAGTGAGTTAGATCATAATAAATTAAATTTAGATTTCTGCACATCAGTTAAATAACTCCCAAGACAGAATTCTGGTGTGAGGAAGAGGTGATAATACATTGTGGAAATATTATAATGAAGACCTTATCTGGTAACCTGTAACCAATGTGCTGTCCCTGGGTGAGCAAAGGTGATTTCTCCTGATGCTTTATCTCTCATTCCCTGTCTCGGATCAGGTGCAGGTGAGAAACAGGTGGGTCCCTGTGTGCAGGTTGGTGAGGTCTCCTGTCTCTTGCTGCTTGCACAGCTGGGAGCTTTTCATGCTTTCCTCTCCTGCTTTGAGCAGCTGTGTTTTGCAGAGGTCAGTGTGCACCTGTGTCTGAGCCGAGCATTCTGCTCCAATTGCAGTTACCCTTTTAGGGAGGTTTGGGATGGAAAGAACACCCAGAAGATTTGGGTGGGTGATGTAGATCAAAAGCAAATGACCAACCCTCAGTATCTATCTCTGGCTGAGAAAGTGAACCCATTTCCTGGTCTTGTTTTGTGGCCAGATAGGGATTAAAATAACTCTTTAACCTCTGGCATCTGGTTACTGTAGATCTCAGGTGTGTATTTAATTACCCAATATTTAGTACCCATCCCACTGATAGCTTTCCTCAACCCAAAAATGAGAACCTGGGTGAATCAAGGTGGGCTGGTGTCTCTCAGGTGGAGATTGCACAGGAGTATTAATTAGTCACTGCAGAGTGAACCAGGAATGCAACCCTGGAATGCAAGGTATATCCAGAGGAGGATGAGAGGTGAATACTGTGGAGTAAGGCACTGGTAGTTGTGCATTTACTGACATCACAAAAACCAAAACAACATATACACACACACATCTTCCAGCCTTATGTGCTGTGTGGCCACTTTCGAAAGCCGTTTCTCTTCTTATTAAGTTTGATAAAACCAACTTTTATTTTTCTTCACAGCATTAAAATTTAGGGACTGCAGCTCTGGTGCTTGTTTCAGCAGCGCCAGGCCTCCTGGGGTCATCATGAAATCTTATAAACATCAGGCTGTCGCTGGCTCTGCGATGCAATCGCCTCACTTTTCCCTGATCTTTTACTGCGGTGCTAAATCATGTTTTGCAAGATGCCTTAGAAAAAACCCAACATAAACAGCATTTATCATCCTGTGCACGTCAGCCCTCCCGAAAGTCCGCGGCTGGGTTATGTGCGTCCTCCTCGTAAAACTCCTGCAGGGACCTTACTGGTTTCATAACTTTCTCCCAGCCTTGAATAACTTTATTCCAGTCCTGAATAACTTCCTCTCAGTATGGCTGGTGACTCAGGGGTTTCTTCTGATCTTCTCGCACTGGGGTAGGTGCTGGAGGAGGTCCTGGGAAGGCCATGGGGGTCACACCAGGGGAGGATGAATACAACCCTGTATCTGGAAATCCCTGCATCCCTGGAATTTCTTGGCTCTTGGGAGTGCTTGGGAGTGCTCATGTCACCGTAACCCAGAGCAATGTAGGGCATCCTGTGGCTGGAGGTGCCTGGCTTGCTCCTGTGGTGGTTCACTTGCAGGAGCCAGTGCTCCCTCCTCCCCTTCCTGTGACTACAAAAAGTGCACTGCCAGATGCGAGTAAAATCAATTATGGGATAAAAATCGCCCTTTTCAAAAGCTTCATTTTGCACTATTAGCAGGCAAAATCGGCTTTGAGATGGTGTGAACTGAGGAGGGGGAAAAAAAAAGAAAAGCAGAAGAAAAGATCAATTATTGGATAAGATCACAATTTTCTTTGGGGCTGAGATGTCTGTAAATGTTTGCATCTCTCAGTGTTACAGGTAGGCTGAGATCAAAGAGGTTGTGCTGCTGTAGCGATGAGATCTTATCGGCGCTGTTTTGTGCTGGCTGCTCAGACACTGCCAGAGGATGCTTAAACCCCCAACAGCTTCTGCTGCTCAGGGGTGCTTCAACCCCGACAGCACCAGGCCACCAAGAAATGCTTAAACCCCCCAAGGTTGTTGAAGCTGCTGAGTAACCCCAAAATGCAGCTTTTCCATCCTTCTGGAGCAAGGGGGACCACACAGGCACGTGCTTCCCTGCTCTTCTCCCTGCAGTAGGGCTGAAGTCCTCGGTGGGAGACATGTGGTGGCAAAGATGGACTGAAATTGGGCTGGGAGCATGATGGCCCCTTCTTCCAAGGTCCTGTTGCTGGAGCTGGGGCTAGGATGTGGGTGTGGAAATGTGGGATTACTCCTTTCCTTCCTGAAAGGTTATGGGGGCAATGGGTCATGTGATGTAAAATACCTTTATTTTTTGCCTGGAGAGAAATTAAAACCCTTACAAAATGTTTGTACTCTTATGTTTTCTTGAGATGGTGCTGCTTGAGAGGGGCATCCACCAGAGACCTGAATTCAGTTTCAAATTAGTAATTTTAATTCAAATTGGCAGGCTCTCTTTGACATATTGTTTCAGGACATAAGGACAAAAAATAAACCCTGAAGACCTCATGGGACTCCTCGTTAGCCTGCTCTTGCAGTGCTTGCCTGAGCTGCAGGGCTGACTGACCTCCACAGGGCTTGGGAGGACCTCTGGAGCGGGGTCAGGCGTCCTCCGGTCTCTGCTGTCTCTAACGGGGCTGACTTTGTGCGCGCAGGAATCGGACGTGGACTGGGACGACCTTTGGGATCAGTTTGAAGAGCGGAGGTACCTGAGTGCCCGGAGGTGGAAGGGCGGCGAGGACCCGTACCGGCTCCATGCCTTTAACCAGCGGGAGAGCGAGAGGATCCCCAGCGACCGCGCTGTCCGTGACACCCGCCATCACAGGTTCTGCCTCCCCCTGGCTCCTCCCGAGCTTCCTCACCAAACTTCATGGCATGGGGGCGTCGTCCTGTTCCCCTTCAGGGCTGTGGTTTTGGGCTGCCAGTGGGTGCTTTTGGGATTGGGTCTGCCTGGGTTGTGTTTCTGGGATTGAGTCCTTCCCTTTGCTTGATTTCTTGGCATGTCTGGAGGTCTTAAACCTGTTAATTGAAACTGTATAAATTATTCCAGAACCACAGGGAAAGGAAGGAAAGGCCTTTATTTTCCCTTCAGAAAAGTAATGGGTTTGCAAGAGCAAGTCTCACTGATGGGCAAAGTCTTCACTGGTGCTGGGAACTCTTTCTCTGCAGATGCAATGAGGGGATGCAAGGGGGATAAAATAACTGTTGAGCGTTGAAATTGCTCTGCAGAGAGAGGAGTGGGGAATAAGAGGTAATTGCTGAGTGAGGAGGAGACAAGGATAGGAACTTGTTGGATTACTAGCTGCTCCAGCACCACTGAGGTCAGAAATATCCTTTGGTGCCCACAGGAGCTCTTGGGAAAGGCAGGGAGTGGTGCAGCAACAGTTGCCTTGTTGAGGCAGGGAGCTGCACTCCCCTGTCAGTGTGAGAAGGCTGGGGTGGGAGTTTTGATGCACCCTTGCTTGCTGAGGTCTCAGCTGTAGTCTCCCTCTGATTGTCTTTCCAAACTCACTGGGGAAGAGCTGCCCTTCCTGCCGAAGGTCAGTGGGGTTAATTGTTAGTTTGCTGGATGGGGTGATGTGAGGATGTCCCAGTGGTGAAGGGAAGAGCTCCCAAGGTCCCCTCAGTGCAGTTTTCCTCCTTGTCATCTGAGGACACAGCGTATGCCTGGCCCCTGCTGTCAGTCACCAGTCCACAGCCGGTGCAAGCTCTTTCCATGGAGCTGTGCCTGGAATTGTGTCCCAACTAGCTGGCAGCAGCTGTCTCTACTGCCTTGTCCTGGGAGCCCTTTTGGGGAAGTCCTGCTCTGGTGGGAGCTCTGTGCTGGACCCAGCCATGGCACCCTGCTGCCCGTGCTGCGCCTTGCTCCCAGATCAGAGTGACTCCACTCCTGGCATCTGACCCGACTCTGAACTTCCTCTATTCCAGTTCAAATGCAGCACTTAGGCTGAAATGCTGAAACAGCACCAGTTCCCCAGCCCTGTAGCAAGCCATGTGCTTATTTATTTATTTAGCTTCTTTTTGTTGTAAGGACCAGATGCTCCTTTCTCCGGAGAGGAGCTGTCAGCCCTGACGGACGCCTGTTATAGCTGAGCAGAGAGCGAATGTGCTATTCCTGGAGAGAATTAATGCCAGGGATATTAACCATCTGCCCTATTAAAAGAGAAGATTGGCTCGGTTGCCCCTTGCCTACCCTCACTGTGCGGTGGCAGCCACCTTGTTCCTGGGTGGGCAGATGTGGCACTGAGTGCTCCCGTGAAAGAAAAGTTCTCATTAAGGAGGAAGTGAGGGCACAGCATGTGGGAGGGGCTGGGGCTAATTTAATTTGTTTCCAATTTCCTTAACCCGGTAATTGGATTCTGATTTATTGAATATGCCTGAGGAATGCTGCGGATGATGCACCATTAGCCAAGCATTAGAGTAGCCACGGAGGAAATGGAGCTGCCGGCAGATCTGGGGGAGGCAGACGCTGATGGAGAGGATGGAGGAGGGAGAAGGATCTAGGATTGGTTGTTGAGGGAGAGAGGAAAGTGCAGAGCTGAGCCCTCTCTGGAAAAATAATCCTTACTTACAGCACAGGTGTCCTGGGAGCTGCTGCAGGTGATGGTCAGGCCCTGCCGTGCAACCTGGAAGCTGCTCTGGAATTGTGCAGCAGAAACGTGGGGGAAAGCATGGATAAGCAGGGCCTGCTCTCGGAGCAGGGAGAAGTTGCTGGTGGCTGTGCAAGAACATATAAAGGGAATCCACCATGGGGTTGACTAGATGCCCTCCTGTGAAGGGGAGAGCAGGGTTGTGTGGACCAGGCTGTTGTGGGAGAAAGGACACCCACAGTGCTCCTGCTGCATGTCCTGCTGGAGGCTGTGTTTAGAGACTTGGTTTCAATGGAAAACCTGGATTAAGCTGCTCAGAGTGAACCCAGAGAGTCAGGCCTCAATTCTACTCCAGCTGACTTTGGGGCAATTCAAGACCCCACACTAAGGGGTACCACTGTGCTGAGAGGCTCCTGCCCAGCTTGTGCGAGGGTTTAGGAGGCTTTGGAGAGGGTCTCATCCATCATTTCAGCTCATTGCCATTGATAAGCAACTTCTTCAGCCTCTCAGCGAGATGTTGTGCTCTGCTCTGTGACAAGGTTTCCAGTGTGTTGGCTCTCCATCCTTCATGCCTCTGTATGATGTGTGGCAGCACTGAGATGGACCTTCAGGTCATGGTAATGCCCAGAGACCCACACATTGGATCCTAATCCTAGGGACTGGGATGTGAGAATGCTGCTCCTTACAGCTTCTCTGTGGGGTGTTTTTCATTAGGATGGTTGCAGAAAGTTTCCTGGTGTTTTCTCTGCTAATCCAGCCAAGCATCTGGACTTGCCAATGATAGCTGAATATACAAAATCTGGCAAGGACTGAGCAGCAAGCTCCTTGCCAGGGGGTCGTGGAGAGGGCAAATACTTTCAATGGGATGGGATGTGGCACTGACAGCCAGTTGCTTAGCAATGTTTGCTGGATTGATTTTGTTTTTAAATTGCAGCCAGTGGAATAGTTTCAGATGGAGAGGAATTGCAATGTTCCAAGAAATCAGAGCAGGAGAAACTGTGGTGGCTCTCTTTGCCTGCCTCTGGCTAGTGCAGGGCTATGAACTTCAGCTTGGTTTGTGGATGATTTCAGCCAGGGAACTGTCATGCTTTCTGTGGACTACCTTGTGTCACTTGGCCTGGGAGATCTCACAGCAGGAGCATTGCTCCTGGTGACCTTCTCGTGTTTCACTGCTGTTAACTCCATTCCTGGTTGTACGATGACTAAGCCCTTGGACCACATAAAGGGCTGCCTTTCTCCAGGGAGAAGACCTTGGATGGTCCTGTGGTGGTGCATCCCATCCCTCCCAAAAGTCAAGGTTAAAACATCCCTGTGATTGCATCATCAGACCAGACCTGGAGCTTGGTGGCACATCCAGACTGTGCACAGCCAGCTCATGCCTCCGGAGTGGGTGGCTAGTCTCCCTCCACCACAGTAGCCACATGCACTCGGAATTACCTCATCCCCACATCCCACCTCCGAGAACTCCCACCGGCAAACTGCGGGACCGAAACGGCAGCGAATGAGTCAGTGCCAGGCTGAGCACGGGGCGGGGGGAGAGGAGCTGAGCTTTCCAATATTGCTCAGCGGCTTGGAAAGCCGGCAGGGAGGACGTGTCGCCCCCAGCCAGAAGATTTTGTCGTGATGGCTCCTGGGCTTTTTCCATCTGTGGCAGACGGCTCCTGGGGAGGCTGGTATTCACCACGCCGGTGCTCCATATGCTGCTTGGGCTGACCTCCGCCTCCCAATGCTCCGCTGGGTTTGATGGATGTGCAGATGCTGTTGTGGCTGCCAGGCTCGGCTGGGACCACGCCACGCGGCCGGCACCGGCCTGAGCGGGGGTTTGTGCTGGCTGAGGGTGGCAAAGCAGAGAGGGGAAATCAGGGATAAGGAGAGGAGATGAGAGGCTGGAGGAGAGGTGAGAACCTCCAGCAGACTTCTCCAGCTATTGCAAATCATGTCAGCCAGCTTCAAGCATCTCCCAGTGTCTGTTTCCCTCTGTTTGTCTTGCTTTTTACTTCAGCAGTGCTGGTACATGTTTAGTAGTGTTGTCTCAAGAGCTGATAAAGCAAGAAGGCTGAGGATGGAGCCCTCTCAAATTCTAGCATAAGACTGCATTTTTTAATTTCTTTCCTTCCCTGAGTCGCAAGTGCTTTACAAGAGGTCCTACCTACCCAACTGAAGTTTAATTTTACAGCTGCTTAGGGGTGGGTTTGTGTATGTGTGTGTCTGAGATAGAGAAAGCAGCTGCTACGATCAAGTTGTGATTGAAACACGAGACTGGCAGGGATGCTGCAGGCATGAAGATGAGGTGTTGCATTGTCTGCTGAAGGTGAGAGCATCCTGGCAGCCCAGAAGCCAGGTCCTGCCAACTTGTGCCCCCTAGAAAAGCTCTGCTGCTATGGTGTTGTAGTCCTGTTCTCTTTGAGGACAACAGCACACACTCTTAAGATTTCCTCCAGGTTTCTTCTCTTAAATCCTTGTGCTAAGCCAGCTGGAGAGTGTCCCTTGGGTAGGAAGGCTGCTTAGGACTGCTTGCTCTGCTCATATGGACTGTTTTTGGAGGGATGGGAAGATGCAGGGGATGCCTGTGAGGTTTCCCTTAGGCAGAGATCTGCTGTCTTGTATTCTCGAGGTCCAGAAATGCCAGGATTTCAGCCCTCAGGCAGGAGCATTACACACTGCAGTGCTGCTTTGACCCATTAATTTCAGCTTGTATCCTGAGCATGCAGAGCTTGCACATTCCACATCGCAGTGGAGCAGCTGTGGTTGGAGTAGGCAAAAATACCTGGCTGTGCTGAGTGTAGGGATGACTGGGAGGAACAGGTGGTCCTGAGGGTCACCTCTGCTGGGTGTGGTACCTGTGTACACGGGCACCTGGGGCTGAGCGTGGCCCTCTGCCCTTCCCTGTGTCCCACTTGGACATGGCTGGCACATGGCACGTGGGAGCGCATGTTGGCATCCCTGTGCAGGTGACAAGAGGGCGGCTGTGGCACATGGAGTGGCTCTGTTTTTGGGTGGGTTGATGATTGCCACCCAGGAGTGGCAAGCACTGAGAATATGGTGGTATCTTCTTGGGAATGAGGAGTCAAAGGGGAGAAAAGCTGACAGCATTGCCTTTGGTTTGGCATGTTTATGATGCCCTTGGACTTCTCACATTGCCTTGTCTTCTTCCAACTTCCTTTCTCTCCAGACCAAAACTACTTTGAGGTTGTTCTTGATGTGAACGCTGGGTCTCAGCAGCCAGAAATGCTTTTTTTGCCCCACATAGGAGTTTAGGCATCTTACCTTTCTTGCCTGGCTTCTTGAGAGTCCCCAAAGGAGGAACTTAATGTTCGGAGACCAAGATGTCTGGAAAAGCCCAGGCAGGACAGAGTGGGGGCTCTGCTCTGCTGTTCTCAGCGGTACCTGAACATTAGACCTGCGGAAGCAGGTGAGTCCCTAGGGTCCCTAGCAGGTGATGAAACCCACTTTGAATTTGAGGGAAGGTTTGTAGGGACCTAGATGGACCTTGCACAACTGAGAGCAGAACCAAACCTGTAGATTTTTGAGGTCTCCTGTTATCTTTCACTTTGCTGACTCCATACATTTCTTACTTTGGCCTCTGGACTGTAGCTGGGCTAATCCACTTTCCTGTGTAATGTAGACTAAGTCCTGAGGGATTATTATTTTTAAAACGTGCTTACTCAAGCAGTGTCTCGTGAGTTGCTGGCTTGGGGTGTGCTGTG
>VXBC01009926.1:79608-143722 GCA_013399945.1 Ploceus nigricollis | reverse complement strand
TGGGGTGTGCTGTGTGGTAGACCAGGGCAAGAGGTGGTGTGGGCAGGGGTGCACGTGCTTGTGGTCTCCCTGTGCCTGGTGCTGCTGGGTGCATCTGCTTGGGGCAGAGGGGTGGTGGGGCAGTCTGAGCAGAGGAGCCTGGAGTGCAGTGCAGATGGATGGACCCCTGCCCATGAGGTTGGATGAAGGGGGGAGCCAGGTGCGAGGATGGGGGAGAGGGAGTGCTCAGATGCTGCCACATCTCTGGACCTGGCATTGGTGAAAGCTGGAGGGGGTGTCCTCAGGTGGCCAGGTGTCTGTGTTGCTGCTCTGCTCTGTCCTGCACCCTCTTGTGTGGGTGCTCCTCCATGAGAAGTGCATGATGCCCTGAGGGGAGAAGGGTGGCAGCACCTTGTGTGAGCTTGGGGTGGCTGAGTGTGAGAGGGTACAGGTTTCTTCTTGCCTTTGGGGCTCATTATTAGCTGCTGGGTGGCTGTCAGCAATGTCCTGAAGAGTTTTTCTGTTGCTTGATCTGTTATTCCAGCTGTTACTCTGTTTTCTGGGCAGAGCCAGGATATTTGTCATTTCATTGCAAAATAAGATTTATCACATTTAGGCAAAATCCTGTATGAGAGCTGTCCCTGGATCTTTTGCCTGCAAAGCATTTTGGGGCTGAAACAGCTGGGTAAGAGAAGATCTGGGATACCCCTGCCTTTGGTCTTGGTCTCCTTATTTCTAGTTGACAGCAAGAGCAGAGCACGACCCTGCAGGTGAGCAGGTACACAGATCAGTGGTGGAAAACACATTTTACACAAAAGTATTTCCATTAGGAAACAACATGATTGCTTTTTTCCCTTGGACACCAGACCCCAAGAGGTTAGCTCCCAGCACTGCGTGTTTCCATCACCTCCTTAGGCTGAGATCTCTCAGGATGAGTATATGAGAACAATCCTTTAAGTAGAGTAGGGGCTGGCTTTTCCCTTTGGGATAAACTAGAACTGCCTGCACTGGTCAAGGTCTTGGTTCTGCCCTTGATCAGATGGCTTTTGTGGCCTAAATTTGAAACTTCCGTGCTTATGTGGAGTGCTCACCTCACACAGTGGCATTTGCACTTGGTTTTCTGGGTGAATTTGGACTTGAAACTGCAAGGGGGTTTAGGAACCATTGTGTGATCAAAACACAGAGAGACTGTTTTCAGGTAGCACAGAGAACAAGGAGTATTGGGATTGGCAATTCTTGGCAGCTAAGCAAGGAAAGCAAGACAGCTATTAATCAGAAACTGGCACTTCATAAAATCATAGAATAATTTGGGGTGGAAGAGACCACAGAAGGTCTCTGATCCAGCCTCCTGCTCCAAGTTGGGTCAGCTCTGTAATCAGCCCAGGTTTGTCTCAATGCAGAAAGCAATGAGCCCTCTGGGACTCCTGCCTTTCAGGCTTGCCCCAGCATTTTGTAAAAGCTGATGTAATTTAAAAACCCTGGTTGCAGCGCATGGAATTTGTAGTTCTTTCCCCCAGCTACCTGTGTTTGTGAAACAACTTTGAAGTTGCTTGAAGTGCTGTCATCTCCTGTTTTGGTGTTCATCACTTTTGGGTGATTCACTTAAATACCATGCTCATGTATCTACTCTGGCTTAACATTGCAAGGCTTTGCCAATGGTGGGGTTGAGACAGGCTTGAGAAAACTTGATCAAAGACAAATATCCCATGGAGTCTTCACTCCATTATGTTGCTTGAAAGTGTACAGAAATATTCACTGGACCGTTTTGGCACTGCAGAAATCCAGTATTTCATGTTTTCCTGCTTCTGCTGGAGTTGGTATCTGGTACAGGTGTGGGAATACCTGCACTGAGGTGCCTCTTTCTGATAGTTGCACCTTCTCTTCCTGGAGAGCTCATGCAGAAGTGTGATAGGTCTCTCTGGGAATTCACCAACTGCAGACTGAGCTGGACACGCACAATCCTGGGAAATGGCTGGGGAGTGTCCAAGTCCCCATACAGGGAGTATCTGTGGCCACCCCAGTGTTTGTGATGTTTGCTGCCCCATATTTTTGTCTGATGGAGGTGGAGGGCTCAGCTGAGCTGATGGGTGCTGAGGCAGGGACTGGTGGCTTCAAGGGACAAAAACTGATGAATGCAGTGGTCTTTTTTCAAATATCTTTCTATGTACTGTCCTGTTTTGAAGCTTTCTGGGTTTGGGGGTTTTTTTTAATGTGGTAGAGGAAGAAAGAATAGATGAGAAGGGTCTGCATGAAATGAGATTATAGTGGGTTTGAGCACTGAGAGAAGTTGCATTCCCTGGGGGCGGCTGCCCATGTCTGAGCTGGGATCTATCCTTGGCCAGCGCTCCTGGCTAGACCATCATCCCAACATTCACTTGTCCTGAAGAGCCCGTTCCTCCCTCCTCGGATGCGACAGGGCTTCTGCCATTGCCCACGTTGGATCTTCCCGTGCCTTTCCTGGGAGTTGGTGTGCTTCCTGGGCATCATGGACACCCAAACCACCTTTGTGACTTGCACAAACTTCCGTGGAAAGGGGAGAGACTTTCAGGCAGTGAGATCCCAATTCAACCCCAGATGCCTGAGGCAGCCTGTGGTACTGCTCTGTGCCCTCCAAGCCCTTCCTAATCACTCCCTGGAGCTAGAGATGGTGGGTTGGGTCACTCAGCATTGCCTCCTTGGCAGGGACAGAGGGTCATTGTCACCACCAGTCTAACTGCATCCCAGGAAAAGGAGCTCCTGCCACCCTCTTGGTTTCAGAGGTGCTATGTCTTCCTCACCCTGGCAGTACAGTGGCTCCACTCAGATTTTTGGAGCACAGCTCAACTGATCCCAGGTTGCGAACGAAATGATTCCCAGGGTGCTCTGAAATCATGGGCTCTGCCTCTGGATGTTGGCTGTCACCAAGGGGCAGGAGCTGAGGTGAGCTGAGGGGGTGAAGTGAGATGCTGCAGTTTTATATCTTGAGGGCCTGCCTAGAGAAAAGGCAGGCTGAGGAGCTTTCATTAAAAATGGTTCTGGGAAGGAATGCTGGGGCTGGGGGAGGCTGGTGTTTCTCCAGGGGCAGGGTTGATTGTGTTTTGATTGTGTCTGCTGTAGGGAGGTGGCAGATGTGACAGCACTTATTCTGCAGTGGTGGATTTTCAGTGCTATTCGTCCCCTCTTCTTTTTCTTGCATGAGAAGGATGAGGGTAACTTGAGAAGCAGCTGAGGAGTGAGCTAGGCTCTCTGAGGAGCTGATGGAAGTGTATAGGCGGGTGTTTGGGATGCAGAAGGATGTGCCAGTTAAGTGGTTGTGTTATTCATTTTTTTTCCTGGAGGGCAAAGCTACTTCCATCTGAATGGGCTGTGCAAGGAGTGTGAGTTATGGCGCTTGTCTGCACAGTGAGCAGAAACTATTCCTGAGCTGTATTCTTGGCTAAAAGATGTTTGCAGGCCAAAGGGGATTGCCAGGGTGAATACTGGGGGACTCTAGGGATTCAGTGTCCTGGAGTCTGGCTTCAGGCAGTGGGGGTGACTGGACTGTTCCAGCAAATATCATGGTATAATACTAAATTTCTTACTGCTGAGTTTTGTTTATCCAAGTTGTCCCTCCTCCCAGCCCCTCAGTGCCTTGCTGGGTGGGAAGAGCATCTGCACAGGACAGGCATCCTCCCAAAGAGAATCTGTGGAGCTCACAGGGGAGCAGGCATAGCTTCCATCCCAGCTGTTCCTTCCCTGAAGAATACCTTTATTTTGTGTTCCTTGCCAAAAATTGCAGTTTCAGAGAGGGAAAAAAGCTGAGAACTTCCCTCTCCCCTCCCTCCCCCCAACAAAGTGATGTATTTCTTTCCCCTAAGTCATTTTGGCTTTGTTTCCCTATGAGACAGTTTTGATTTCATTTTGGAAATTCCCCACTCGCCCGTCCACCGCGTTTCGCCAAGAAAAATGCACGCACAAAGCAGTTCTGGGTCGATTTGAAATGACCCTTCCCTCGTCCTTTTTCAGTCCCTCCATTTTCCCTGCTTGCATCCCAGCCCTGTGGAGAGATGTGTGTGCACTGTACTGAGGACTTCTGTGCAGGCACTGGGGGAACCTCCTTCTGCGCAGTCCCTATGGGAATTTACTTCAGTCGTTGGTTCCCCCATGAGAACAGGTTTGGTTTTGGGATGGAAGAATTAGGAGAGCCCATGGGATTTCCCTTTTCTTGTGCAGACTAGAGTGCTGAAGCAATAAGGGAAGGGAGTGCCTGGGGAGAAGGGATTGGGACTGGTGTTCCAGTGTCAGTGCTCTTGGCTGAGTCACAGTGCCTTGGTTTTTTAAAGCATCCTTGCACCAGAGGGCATGGAATGGACCAGAGGAATGTGTACAGCCTTTGAAGAGAGGGGTTTGCCTCTGTTAATATCCTGTGGCAGGTTGGTTTGTGTTGAGGAGTAACTGCTGGTGAGATGCACTGTTAGCCCAGAGTTGAGCCACTGTCTATCCATCAATACCACGTGTCTCCCTCCAGCCTCCAGTCTCTTGCTCAGTCCCTTGGGAAATGGCAGAGCTACTACTGCCAGGGCTAATTATACCTCAAGACAGAAGACATGTGATAAAATATTAACCTTCTTCAAAAACAGAGCCCCAGTTAATTAGCTCCACTTTTGTGACACATTCACCCAGAGATAAAAGCTCGTTCCCCAGATATCTGTCTGTGGAGCAATGATCTTCCTGCGTGTCCCTGTCACGATGGGGGACACAGGGGAGTGGAGGAGTGAGAGCTGGGAATTTAATAAAAGACAGTGACCTGCCAGTCACTGCGCCCTGAGGACGAACTGCTCCATTTCAAGGTGAGCAATGCCTGGGTATAGGCACTGCTGCTTTTGCTCAAGAGCCTGAAGCTGGAAACAGAGACAGAGTGGGTGGTGGGATCCACCTTGCCGCCTACACCTGGCCTGTGTCTCTGTGTTGTCAGTGCCACATCTCTGGAGCTTGAGTCTGGGGGCTATGTGGGTAGGTAGGGCTCAGTAGAGCTGTGTGAATAACAGTGTTTCAGTTCTTTGGTTATTTAAGAGAAAGAAAAGCCAGGAGATGGCAATTTCAGGGTAAACCAAAAGCAAAGCTGTTGGTGAATCTAAAAGTAAAAAGGCAGGAAAACTTAAAGCCAAAGAAATCTGTTTTTCTCATCCTGAAAAGGGAAAAATTTCATTTAGATCTCAAATGTTTTTGACACTTTAGTCATCTAAAAATGACAAGCTGTATTTAAAAGCAAGTGATTTTGAGTATCAGATGAAAAGTACACATTGGGCTCCTGAGGAACAAACGATGTGCTGGAGTGGAAGTGATGCTGCAACGTGCGTTGGCGGGTGCAGGAACCACTGGTGGGAGGCAGTCACTGCACCAGGGAGAGGCTTCTTCCCAGTGGGGGGAGGGAGGGATGGGGGTCTCTGACAGACCAGGACTGACTGCAGATCCAGCCGTGGCCCTTGGGGTGGCTGTGCCACATCAGTCAGTCCATGGGGGCACAGGATTTCCTTTTTCAACTCCAGGTGCCTCCTTCCCTGCAACAGACTGAAAGGATCCTGGGATTTTTGTAGGAAAGAGAAAACCTTGCCTGTCTCAGTGCCCTTCAGAGGGTGCACCCACCTGAACCACACCAGGGCCCAGTGATGATTTTGTGGTGGCCATCCCTTCATCACCAAGTGCTTCAGCATTCCCAGGGTGCCATTGATCACCCTCTGCTAGAACCATCCTCTGCCTTTGACTGCTGTAACATATTGACCACTTGTCTTATAGTTATTATGTGCCATCGATTACTTTGATAACTTGCTCCAAGTAATTCTGACAGAATGAAGTTGTTTGTTTAACTATCATGCTTGTCTCGCTATTTCTATTGACCTAATATGTTTATGTAGGCTGAAATCAAAGTCAAGTATTAGTAAATAATGGAACTAATTTCTCCAAGACTCGCTCCTGTTGATAATTAAGGCCATGAGACAGTTTCTTCCATCAAGCTCTTGTTTGTTTTTTTCTTCTAGCCAGCACCTTAAATTCCTACTCCATCAGCTGCAGCAAAAGGGCATTTTGTTTTGGGGCCATTTGGGTGGATTTCTGCTGTGAGCACTGCAGATCCCTACGTGTTGGAAGTGTTTTTGAGCTGTCACAGCGTGGAGCTGGGTTTGTGCATCCCCAGCTGTGACTACGGAGGTGTTGTGAGGATGGGGACTTTCTCTGCTTTGGTTTGCCACGTGATGCCAGGAAGCTCTCTGGTCAGAAAGCATCCTCCCTAAGGCATCTTTACATCCAGGGTTCCAGTGTAATTTCAGGTTTTCCTGGCTTCTAAAGATCTTTAATAATGGATTGGTGGTTTTCCATGAAGGTGCAAGGTACCAGATTTTGCTTTTACTTCCACCAAGCAAAAAACTTTGCCGCCAGCTCTGGTATTCCAGTAAAACTGGCATCAGTTTAAAATTCTACTGAATTGTACTGGTTTTCTTCTTTTCACTTTTCTTTGCTCCATTTTTCTTTTTGCGTCAGTTCTGAGGAAGGAAGGGTGGAGGGAGTCAAGAAGCGGACAGACCCTGAGTCTGTGTGGAGGGCCCTAGAAGTCTGAATTATTCATGAGCTGCTTTGAAAATCAAGACACACAATCTGGTTTAACTTGTTTTTAAAAGCAGCCATGCTATTCTTTCCTTCCTTCTTAGTAAATTCTCCGTTTTTTTCCCTCCCTTTTTCTGAAGACAAAAACCCAGCAAATTTTTAATGAATTATAAATGCATCTTCTCATCAGTTTTGAGGTTCACAGGCAGCAGCACGTCATGTGCACAGAAGGTTATTTTTGCCTTTTTGCACTTCCCCTTTTCTTCAAATTTAGTCGTTTGATTAATTTTTTAGATATCTATCTTGCAGAGAGAAGAAAGAAAGAGACTGAAAGAGGCAGTGAGTTAGAGGAAACATTAATTGCATGCTAGCCAAATCCAGCACTGCTTCAGGTTCCAGAAGCTGTGTAGAAAAATGTCCTTCTTGGTCAACCCAAGGAGACTGATCTCAGGTCAGCCAGTGGTTAAGTTGCACCAATTTGCAGGACTCTACTCTTTTGTGCATTTTCTAGTATTTTTGTGGGGAAGGTGCAGACTTGGACAGGTTCCTCTGGACATCTAATCCACAGCCAGAGCTGGTTCGCAGCCCCAGCAGATTTTTCCTGAGGGCCTTCTTTACAATTTTATCAAATTACATCTAGTTCAAGCCTGCTGAATAATTCTTTGTTAGCTCTGGTGCTAACCACCAGTGAGAGTTTGTTGCAGATGTGCCTCCTTACCCTTGCTGAAGCCCTTGTACACCCTGAAGTCATCTGCTCAACCAGGGATTCCTCTCTTTGGGTCACCACTGTTTCTCCCAGCCCCAGCAGCGTCTGTTGCACGCCACCCTAAGGATTTTTCAGCCCCTTCTTGGGAATGCAAACCTGAGGCACATGCCAGTGCAGCACAGAGAAATCCTACTGACCTTTCTCAAGGGTATTTTTTCACTTTGGCAAGCCAAACTTGAGCTGGCATTCCCTGCAATCATGTGGCACTGCCAGCTGACATCTGACTCCGCGTCCTTTCATCTTTCCTTCTGGCACGGCTGCTTTCCGGACTGCTGAGCCTTCCAGCTGTGTTTTCAGCCTCTCTTTGCTCTAGGCCTTTGTTCTGGTGTTTCAGTAGCACCAGCCTGCCCACAGCCATGGCCAGCCCGAGGTGGACCTGCAGGACCAGGTTAGGCACAAGAGGGTCTGTAGCTGGTGGCAATTCCTGCCACCACTGCTTTTCCTGTTGTGCTGTGGAAGTCACACCTGTGCTCTGAGCTGCCACGTCCACACTCAGATTGTGGTGTGTCCTGGTGGAGCTTAGAGGCAACACCAGAGGGAATCCCAGCGCTTTCTCAGTAGGTCTTTGTGCCAGACCTGACCCCACGTCCAGGATATGCCAGCAGTTGTCTCACTGCTCACAGCTGTGCCCTGGAGAGGCCCTGGGTGCCGTGGTGGTGCTGGAGATGCACAGACCACGGCTAGCCCTCTGTTTGGCAGCTTCTTCCTGACTGAGGAGGGGCAAAGCATACCCAGAGAAGGATCAGGACATGCTGGCATAACTTGGGAATGCAAAGGAGCATTTTGAAGGTCTCCCAAAGCTGAGTGAAAAAATACTTTGAGGCAACATGCAGGAGGGGTGGCTTGGGGAGAGCCAAGAAGAAGCAAGGGTATTGATGGGACATGAATGCCATGAAGATCACTTGACCCCTCTATCTGCTCTAGTCAAGCAAATTCTGAATTGTTGTGTCCCATTTATACTCTTGTATGAGACTAATGCGTTGACTGTGGCGTGAACAACACTTCTTGGATTTTCCATCTCTGGAGGTCATCAGGTAATGATTTTTTGAAAGGTACTCTGCAGTCAGACTCAAGTCAGTGGATTTAATGCATGGATAACTGCAAAATGCAGAAATAACTGGGAGAAATGCCAGAGGCTGTGTTGCCCAGAGGTCAGGTGAGGTGGTGCACGGTCCTGTCCAGCAATAAGCTCTACAAACTTAGTGGATTCCATATGGGTTGGCACATACATTGTTTTATAGCTCTATATCAAAGCATATCCAGGGTTCCAATTTTTAGAGTATTTTCATGGAAGTCTCCTAGGTTACTTATTGGGAAGAAATTCTTTACTGTGAGGGCGATGAGGCACTGGAATAGGTTGCCAAGAGAAGCTGTGGATTGTCACATCCCTAGAGGTGTTCAAGTGTTGCATGGGATTTAGAGGAACATATTCTAGTGCAAGGTGTCCCTTCCCAAGGCAGGGAGTTGGAACTAGATGATCTCTAAGGTCCCTTCCAACCTAACATAAAAACACTGTATGTTTTTATGATTTATGAATTTTGCTTCAGCTCAAAGACAGGGCTTAGGGACAGTAGTTTTCCAGTGTTGTGTGTGCCACCCTGAGAGGTTGTCCTGAGAGGTATGACCAAGGTGCCTGCATGTCCTGCTGTTCTTTCCCTACAGATGTGCAGAGCCTGTTTAGCAATGTTTGCTATTGGCCAGGACAGGTGGGGTTCTAATCTTTGCCCTTCCACTGACAACGCTTTCGTTTCATGTGGTGGGTAGTGGCTTTGTCTCTCACCAGGGCCATAATTTTCATTTTCCTCCATGGGAGTAATTTTTCACACCTTGGGGAATGCCATCTGAAATCAGAGTGGTTTGTCCATCAGGGCTGGTGTGAACCCATCCTGCTGGTGATGGCAGGTCCCTGTCCTCTGGGCTGATGTGAGAGCCCTGTGGCTGCGGAGTGCAGACAAACCCAAATACCCTTCCTTATTCTGGATGTGTGGTGATGAGACTGTTCTCCCATGTGTTTCCAAGGAGAAGAGAGGAGCCAGCAGGAAGGTGAAAGATGGTGTAGCTCTGCCTGATGCAGCTGGCTGTTTGAAATAAATATGCAGAGAGTGCTTTCGAAGTGGTGAGCTGTGTTGAGGGAGAGTTTGGACTTCATGGAAAACATTAAAAATTCAAAGCAGAGTTGTTGGCAAGTGATGGCTGTTGAAGTAGAGCAGAGGAATGAGCAGAAGCCTGGCAGGGGGAATCTAGAGGAGTGGGATGAGGATAATCATTTATTGAAGGAAGTTAATGAGGCACAGGAGAAGGTGAATGTAAGAGGTGGGTTTTGAGAGACACAGCATAGCGCTGTCGACCTGTGATGGGCCCTTGGATGAGCCTGGGGGCACCAGAAGAGGCTGTGGAACAGGGTCCCTCTCTGTTCACACTGTTAATCTTCACCATTGTGCTGTGCAGCTGTGGTGGCAAGGTGGGCTTTGGTTTGGTGAGGGGGTTTGGTGAAGTTTGCCATTTTAAATGTAAGATGGGTTCAGATTCCCTGGGAATGGGCATGTGCTGCCCTGTCAGGAGGATCTCTAAGGATGTAGGGGCAGCTCTGTGTGTGGATATGGCAGCAGCTCTCTGTCCACAGAGAGCAGGCACAGACATTCCCAGGTATTTTCCTGGGGAAGGCTGTGAGAGAAGCAGAGAAAAGAGAATCAAAACAATTCTTATCTCTGCTCGTTGTTGTGCACATGTGGAATGTGTCCTGGAGATTGTTTACCCAAGGTGATTGCTTGACTGGATTTTGGTGATGGTGTTTGGATTCATTGACCAATTGGATCCACAGCTGTGTCAGGACTCTCAGGAGAGAGTCACGGGTTTTCTAGTTAGTAGCTAGTTAGTGAGATCTCTTGTTAGTGTAATATATATATACTATGAGATGATAAGATAATAAAGCAGTTGATCAGCCTTCTGAATCAAGGAGTCAACGCTAATTATTCCCCGGCTGGGGGCTGTGGCAACATGTGGAGGCCACCAGCCTGTGATACCCCTCTGCTCACCAGCAGCACAAGGGCTGAAGAAACTCAAGAAAAATATCTTGAGAAAGGGACTTTGGAGACCTGGGGACAATGCTGGAGTGTCCAAAGTTTGGGACTTTGCAGGAGAGCTTTGCAGTTGCTGCAGTGAGTGCAGGGCTCTGGCTGTCTGCTTCATGTCCCCACAAACAGGCACTGCATAATTTATTCCTGAGCTGTTAACAGCACATTGGGAACATGGAGACAAGATGTGCTGCCCTGTCCAACCTGAAGGAGGTATGACAGGCAACCAGTCCAGGATGGGATTTTCCGAGGCTGATTCCTAAGGTGTTTGTAGCCAGACTACCCCTTTCAGAACTTCCTGATTGTGAAATTATTTCCATTTTGTATGGAAAAAAAGCCTCAGTCAAAAAGTGACTCTTCCCATCAAATGAAGTTTGACTTCTTGCATGAGGAAATAAGAATTGTTCTCCATCTGGATGTTCTCCCTGGGTTTTTTAGGGCAGGCCACCCTGGCTTCTGTCTACTTTCACCCCACCCAGATGCTGGGAACGTGCAGAGCAGCCTGGCAGCATTCCTGCTTGCACTTGCTGTGCTAGGATTGCTCCCCAGTCCTGCTGCAAGGTTTCAAAGCATTGAACTTTAAATGGCTTTAGCCAGTGAGTTTCAACACACTGCAAATACAGGCAGTGCAGTTATTATTTTTGTTTTTTCCTTTTTTTCTTTCCTTTTTTTTTTAACAATCTAAAAAAGCCCTCAAACTTTCATTGGTTTCCTGAAAATGTTGTGGGTGTTGGTTTTGGTTTTGCTTTGTTTTTTTGTTGGCAATTGGGTGACCTATGAAATAACCATCAGCAGCACAAAACGTTTATCCAGTGACAGCCTGAGGTAGCACAGGCAGCTTTTAGCGGGTTTATTTTCATTATTACAGCAATTTTAGGGCTCCATGCTGCAATTTTCACTTGCAGTGAGGTATTAAATTGAAATTACCCCAGATGTAATTGTCACACAAAATAATTCTGGACATGCTGGATTTAATGCTTTTCCAAGCTGTGGTTTTTATTACCCAAGTAAGTGCCAAAAAAAGACACTTGTAGTCAACAACTTAAACTGAAATCTGCCTTCTGGGGACCCAGGATGTTTAGCTGCAGTTACACTGGGGGAGGAAGGGGGAAAAGAAAGAGACCAAGTGGAGGAAACTTTGGGAGGGCTCCTTTAAGAAGAACCTAGGGGTAAAATCCAACTACAGAGTCAGAGCCATAAAGCACCCAGGAGGAGGAGCCCTGGGAGGAAGATACAGCAGCTCTGCCTCACCCTTTGCAGGCAGATTTCAGAGAGGCAAGTGCCAGCTGTGGTGTAGTGCTGGTCACAGAGGTGAAGCAAGGCTGGAGGTCCATAGCAGCATCATTCCTGTCCTCGGGATGTGACAAGCCTCACTATACAGAAGCCAGGGGTGAATTGCAGCTCTGGAGGTGCCCATGTGTGACATTCCAGCTTCTCCCACACGCACATTGCCTGGTTGGGCCGGTCTGGTGTGTCGACATCTGGAGTTTTAGGAGCAGGTTGTTGCTCACGAGGAGCCTGAGCCAGCCTGCAGCAGCCCCAGCACTCTCACCCGTGGGAGGCACAGACACACCCAGCTCCTGCTTTCTTTACCAGCTCCTGGGCTGTTATAATAGCATAAGTAAAGTATTGATGACTTTGTATTTTCCACTCTCGCTCGTTCTTTGCCAGAAATAGCTTCCCTTGTTGGCTCCACAGAGCCCTGCTGGAAGTGGGTGGAAGGACACGCATCTGGGAGCGGTGTATAAATAGCACAGAGAGGGAGAGCAGCTGCCATCGTCTGTCCCTGCAGCTCCGCAGAGCAGACGGGAGCTGAGCCTGAGCATGGCAGAACTGAGCGGCAGCAGTTTGGGGTGGCTCGGCTGGAACGGGACACTGGGCGATGCAAGGGGCCGCAGTGACCCGGAGAAGCAGCTCAGGGCACGACCCGGTGCTGATTCATAATTCAGAAATGCTCTGTTTTCAGCATCCCCGAGATGCAATTTTGATGGATGAGGGTGTTGTCGCACAGGGCAGCGTTGCTGAACTTTCTCCTGCATATGGAATAGCTGTGCGACTTTGGCGTCCTTTGGGGATGGACCCAGAATTAGAATTGGCTCGAAGGTGAATTTTTGGTGGGGATGACTGTGCTGAAAGAACAGGGCAGTAATGAGAAACCTGCTTTTGGTCAAGTTCAAGCAGGATTTGGAAAGGGTTTTGAGTGAAACAATGAGAGAAAGCAGCCACTAATTTAGCGTGAGCTTGCAAATATTTTGTCCCACCCAAGATACAGTTTTTCCCTTATCTTTGGAATTGTTTCTCCTGTTGTGCACTCTTGTTCACTTTGTAAATAGTCAGAAATGCAATTTCAAAATTAAAGCATGGAAAACCTTGTTAAAAATTTATATTTGGAGCATTTTGGCATTTGAGAGGTGCAACATGCTGTTCTGAGTAGCAGAAACCAGCAGTATCTGGCTGCGCTTACGTGCTTTCTCCTCTCCATCCCCAATTTAATTTTTCCATCTGTTTTTACTTCACCTTGCAGGTATTATGGTCCAGAACTTTGGGGGAGGAAACTGATGGTTTGTTGGAAGAGTGGTTGCTCAGTGCTCTTTCCTGCTGCATTTCAGGATGGTAGTGCTAGCACCTGGGCAGTGACACAAGAGCAGACAAGTGACATGTGAATGGGAAGGGACAGGACAGCTGTGATAGAGAGCTACTGTTGTGTCATCTTAAGACCATCTTAAGGGACTGATAGGGCCCTGGAAAGGGCAGCATGGATGTAAGGGGTATCTGGATTTTCTGAGCTGGGAATATATTGGTGTTGGTCTATAAAAGCCACAAATTTAATCAGCTGAAGGTCAAAGTAATTACAGAGTCTGTGACATTTCCTCCTGGGAAGGAGGCAGCAGGGGCTGTGGTTGCAGCTGTGGGTTTTCACCTTCTGAAGGCTGGCTTGGAAAGTTTTAAATCCCAATCTTCCCTGTAGTCTGGTTATGCAATTAAGGCAGAATTAATAAGGAAACAATCAATTTAGAAACAGGGCTTGGCTTACCTTGCAACTGGCTGGTGGAATTGCTTCCTCAGGAGTCTGGAAGTGAGGCAGATGGGAGATGGAACTGCAGGGATGCTCTCACCTCTGGTGGTGCCATGAGCCAGGGGGATGAGAGAAGCCCTGCTGAGTAGCTGGGAAGCACTGGTTAGAGGAAAGGGCTATCAGCTGGGTACCTCCCTTCTCATCCCTTCCCATTAATGACAGTTAAGTTCTTTGCTGCCTTAATCCTCGGTGGGTTACTTGGCAGTTTCTGGACTCCTATAGAAACGATTCACACAGAAAAAAATCTTATTTATTTCTTTGTAATAGTGGCTGGAGACCATTTATGGACTGTGCTGCCTGTGCTGATGAAGCGAGCTCTGACTTTGAATTCCAGCACCTGAACAGCCTTTTCTGCTTTCTCCCTCCCCAGGTGTATGACTTTGCACTACAGCCAGGACCTCCCGCCCACCAGCGTGATCATCACCTTCCACAACGAGGCCAGGTCCACCCTGCTAAGGACAATTCGGAGGTAAAGAGCTCCTGGGGATCTCTTAAATGAGGGTCAGTGGGCCAGTGGTCATCACGAATAAAGGCAGAATCTGTTCGCACTCACCGCAGCAACAGGACCAGACCTGCCAGCTGTGGTCTCAAATGGTGGCTGAGGGAAATTAGCCTGAAAGTTGCTGTCTGAGAAGTAGGTTTTACAGGGGAATGCTCAGGAAAGTGAGGAGCTGTGCTGCCTTTGGAGGGTCTAGCATGGGAAACTCTTGAGGGATCATCAGCAGATTAGACAGAGTCTGGGCTAAGAGCTTTTATATCCAGCTGGGTATGAGTGCTCAGCTGTATTTTGTCCCAGCCCTCTAGAGACAGCTATCATTCTATGGAGATCTGCTCCGGTGCTGCTCTGTGAGCTTCTCCAGTGCCCCATCGAGTGCCAGAAAGGCTTGCTAATTGAGAAGCCCTAATGACACACATGCAGACCAGATTTTCAGGGATGGTTTCTGTACTCCTGCAGCGACACGGTGGAGCACTCTGGGCATGTGGCCATTCCTTCATTTGTCGGTTTGTTCTTGGCTGTGTTTTGCTGTCGTTGATAGACTGAAGGCTTCATTTTCACGGCAGGCTTTTGAAATCTGTGTTTAATCCCAATGTGTGCCTTGACTCTGCAGGTTCTCTTGTGGGAAGGTCTGGTGAGGTGTGTCCAGGTCTAGGCTGGTGGGTTGCTCTGTAGCAAGCCTGGGTGTGCTGTGCTATGTGCCAGTAGTGCTTTGCAGCTGCATCTCACGTGCGCTTAGTGAAGCTCTGTGCCCCACTGCAAGTCTTGGCTTTTAAACCCTGGCATCCCCAGGGACCTCTTGCCATTGCTGGTGCTGGTCAAACTGGGGTTGCTGGTTAGGGGGAGGCTTCAGCTGTGCCCTGTTCACTGTCATGTCTTTGCTGAGCTTTTCTCTCAGCATCCTTCTTCAGGTGAGTGTATCCAGGGCCACAAGTGAGTTTGACAGTCCTGAAATTAAATTCCTGCTCTGCTTTATGGTTTCATGCCCAATCCTGTCTCCCTGCTTCACACTCAGTAATCTGTCACTGCTTTCTCTCTCTGGCGCGTGTGGATTTTGGGTGACACTGATGCTTGCTGCTGTGTACCACCTCCTTGATCCTGGACCTTCCCTTTCATCTTTACAGTGCCTTGCATAAGTTTGCCATTCTCTAGAACCAGCTGTATTTGTAACAGAGGTGACAAGTGCAGTCCTCTAGCTCCAGAGATATAGGGGGCTTATAACATGTGAAGTGCAGGGATGGATTTTAACCTCATTTCTCCCCATAACTCAGCACCTGACTGTTCTGCCAGGTGTGATCATGAGTGATGTTGTCACATGACAAATGTTAGACCCATGGTACAGCTCTTAGACCTGGATCCCCCATATCTGCCTTCATTAGAGAACTGTTCATTGCAGTGATGGCAAGGTTAGAAGTACAGGTACATTGAATTTTTACTTCCTCCTCAAGGTGATTGTCCTTTGACGTTTTTATTTCCAGCACAGAAAGACTTTCTTCCTTGTTCCTCTTTTTTCAATTTGCTTGACTTGATTAATTGGCTTTACTGCCTTCCTTACCTGGTTATGTGTGATTTTCACTACAGCTTTGCCCCTTTGCACTGCTCCTCCTCACTTATGGGCCCTGGCAATTCCAGTGCTCATGTTTTATCTGTGAGGAGGTTTTCCCCAGCTCTGGGGACCCTTCTAAGCCCTCTTTCTTGTAGTTTCATCTCCCAACAGTTCCAGAGCCCCACAGAGCATCCCACTGAGCTGCAATTCAGAGGCAAGCCCAGGCAGTGAGGAACTGGGATGACAACCCTGTGTTCCCTCTCCTCTGTCTGTCCCTGGGCTGAGATCCTAAACTCTCCTGATCATGGGGACTTTTTCTGGTCCCCATGGTTTAGAGGTGGCCTTTTGGCATCAGGCTCCACCGATTTCCTCCTGGATGCAGTGCCTAGAGGCTTGCTTTGATGCAACCAAGCCTGGGGATACTGATCCTTAGTGGCAAGCTGGTGGTGTGGCTTCTGCTCTGTTCCTCTCTAGATGTGGTTGTGCACATATTGCCACCTCCCTGCCTCTTTTTGGACCCAGCTGAGGGCTCATCTGCCTCTTTAGCCTCTGTAGGTTAATTTGCTGTGCCTTCTGACTGCTTGGGGCTTTTCCCCTCTTGCTCGCCAAATACTTGGTTTAATTAGATCTTCCAGATGACTCCATCCCACAGTGGCTGTAACAACATGGATCATTTTCCTTGGCCATTCAAAACAAACTCTGTCCTCCTGACAGTGCTTTGTGCCTTTTGGGGCAGTCTGTGGCCAACTGCTTTGAGCATCCTGGTGGGTAAATTTGGCACCTCTTCTCTACCCTGTTCTCCCCAGTACATGTCCACAGTGGTATAACCCAGGTGACAGATGGACAGACTGAGGAACAGAGAGGTGATTTCTCTGTAGCTGGTGGAAGATGCTGAGTTGCAAACCTGGTTTCCCAAGTTCCAGTATGTTGGATTTTCCAGCCTCATTGCAGAATCAATGTTCTCATGTTAATCACAATTCTCAATGTTAATTGCCCTGTCAGGAGCAAGAAATAGGACAAAGGGACATTTTTGTCTTGTCCAAAGCCATTGGTGATGGGGCACTGTCCTTGCAAAAGGGGCACTCCCTACAGGACTCCATGTAAACACAGAGGAGTGGCAGAGGGAAATGCTGCTGAAGGCAGCAAGGGAGGGAATCGCCTCTTGCAGAAGTGACCACGTACCTGCTGAGCAGGGGGAATTTTGCTGTTCCTGCAGTTTTCCTGGATGCTTGAGAGCCTCAATGCTCCCCAAGTGGTGAGGCTCAGCTGTGCTGCAGGCTCTGTGTGTTTCAGGCTCTTGGTAGGAAGCAGCAACACGTGGCCTCCATGGCACCCCTTATCCAGGTCATGTTGGGAGCACTTGGGATGGTTCGTTATGGACATTTTGCATTGTCAGAGTTATTGAGAGAAGCTGGTGGATTGTGTTGAATAATGGATTCATTTAAAAGTTTCATGACCTTTTCTCTGACCACTTGCCAGCTAGAAGTAAAGCAGGGGGAAATAAAAAGAAAAAGTAAATTTATCGAAGGCATACATCTCTGGAAATGGTGAGGTCAGCATTTATAAATGCATGTGCAGCTGTGCTTGTGAATATGTACAACTGTCCAGGGAGTAGGGGATGGGTGTCATGAGAAGGGAAAATAGGAAATAGGAAAAGAGGACAGAAAGGAGAAGATGGTCAATAGCAAAGTAGCTCTGGAGATTTTTTTAAAGTTTTTTTTTACTGTGCAGATGGTGAAGAAAGTATCATTGGGTTGTTTCAATCACTGACTTTTCAACAAATTCCTTATCCCTCTGTGGTTCAGTTTCACGTATTTCAAGCTCCAGGGCTCAGTGCCTAAAAATGGTGAAAGTCTCCAACAGTGCATGAGATGGGACCATGTGAGTAAACCCAAGGTGGGAAGGCAGGAGCAAGGGAGAAAATAAGCAATTCGGAGGCATTTAAAATATAAAATAAAACCCCACCAAACCAGCAATTTCTTCTTTCCTGTCTTTCCATCCTACACTTGCCTGGATTTAGCAAGGGAATCCTAATCCTGTCATGTGGATGACCTACTGGGCAGATGGTGAGACAGTCCCATTTACTCTGCTGAGTGGTTTTTATTTATTTATTCTTCAAACTTGCAGCTGGGGAGCTCAGGGCAGGAATAAGAAAACTTAAATTATTTACCTCTTGCTGACAAACCAAAACACATCCTTTGGCAGGAGTCCTGATGCAAGTGCTGTGAATACCACATCAAATATTTAGATCATTAATTAGCAGAGTGAATATCATGCCTTTCATTTTCCAGTGCTCATAGGTGAAAGAAGTGGTGTCCTGGGCAGCCAACACCTCTCACCTTCCCCTTGTGCCACTGCCTTGTCTGCATCCAGACACATCTGAGACAGGGAGGTGACAAAGCCTCCTTGCGTAGGCACCATATGGAGTCTGTGCCATAACTGAAATGAGCCTGATTAAAGAAGCAAAAACAAGCCAGGTGTTGCACAGAAACTGTATAATTAGCACTTTGTGCTGACTATTTTTTCATTTCTTCTTTTCTTTTCTGCTTTTTGCTTAAACCCTGGACTTTTTTTTTCTCTTAATTTGCTAATCATCTCTCACGGTGACTGAGTACACAGCCCTCCGTGCGCTCTTACCTTTTGATGTTAACATAAGAGAACTCTTGAATTTCAAAGAGCTTGGTGGGTATTTGAAAGAATAAAATGCGAAAGCTGCAGTGTAATCAAAGCTCATTATGGTTATTCTTGGTGTGATGTCTTTCTTCCTACATAATTAGCCATTTGGGGTTGTTGAAGCAGTTCATTTTGGTGGGTATTTTCTCTCCATACTCTGTCTGATTTCGATAATTGTGACCCTTGGCCCTTTTCATACTTCATTATCCTCCCAAAGGTGTTTTTTTCCCTCCCAACAAGTCCTAATATGTTACCATGGAGAGAATTAACAGGTTCATGAGTTCTCAAGGATGGGTGTCCACAGTCACCTCTCTAAAGCAAGTGGGTGATGACCAAAACCACGCTGACTTGGTCAGAAGGTCTAAATTCCTTCCTGCAAACATTTTCCATGTCTTACATGGTCTGGGTGACTTTCACACTCGTATTTATTTGGAGATGAAATTGCTGGATCCAGTGCTTACCTCTGGGTAAGTGGAAAAGGATCCCAACAAATTCTTGAGGAGGACAGAAGAGGGACCTTACAATGAAAATTTAAGGTGAAATTCTCCATGGCTATGTCTGCATAAGGTAAATAAATCGGAACAAAGAAAGTTTCAGCATTGTCAAAAGATAATTCAGCAGCAAACCTGTTCTTATTAGGGTGAGTAAATGCTTTCTGGACTGGAGGCATGAGCTTTCATTTTAATGGTAATCGGTCTTTTGGCAATTTAAGGGAGAAAACGTTGTGATCTTTGGCGCAGCAGAACTTAAAAACTGTTTTGATTTGTTCAAATATGTCCATCACTGCAGTATATATCTACCTATGTTTGATTTCAGGGAAAAAAAATCTATAATAACAGAGGGACTTCAAAGCACTGTAATATTGTCTTCTGATTTTTCCCATATAAAAGGGAAAAAAAAAAAGCCATGCACAGACATAAAGAAAGGAAAGTATTAAAAAAAAATCAAAGCTGAGCAGAGGCACAAGTAATAGAAAAGCCGGCTTTGAATTTTTAAAAGTGCTTTTATGGTCTAGCTGAAAAAAAAAAACCCCAAAACTGTAATGTTGAAAACGTGGAAGATTTGCTGCCTTTTTTTCCCATCCTCCCTGAGGAGCGCTGCAGGAGGGGTGCTTATATTCTGTGTTCGCAGCATCACGTGGTATTATGTGGTTAATAGAGCACCAGGCAGAAAATGCATTGGAGACAGGAATTTGGCTTTGCTGAGCATCTCTCTGTGCCTGCATCAAGTGGCCCCTGGCTTAGCAGCAGTTTTGGGGCTTGCTGGGGTCTGTGCTCTGGCTTGCAGGGGCAATAATGAGCTGAAGGTGTGCTGAAACCAGAGGACAGCAGGTCCCATAGAGCCAGCCTCTAGACTGCCCTCACCAGGGTGAGTTGTTCACTCGAATTTGAGAAAGGTGTTGTGTGGTGAGTGAGTCCCACAAGGGATTTCCTGGGAGGTGGCTGTGATGGTACAGGTGAGGCGGTGCTGTGCCACCCACAGTGGTGTCTGTCATTAACCCCATGGAAGGGTGACAGTTTATGGAGGAGACCTTGGAGACATCCTTCCCTCATGGGTCAGCATGCTGGCCTTTTCCCCTTGCTCTGGTCAGTCCCACAGATGGCCACTGTTGGCATTCAGGGGTCATCTTCCCTGATTTATGGGGTGGCAAGTCCAGGCACAGAGTTGGCAGCAAATCTGGGGACAGCGGGAGCCTGCAGCTGAGCTGAGACTGGGCTGCACCTCTCCCCAGCCCAGGGCCTTGGAAATGGTCCATTTTCTTCCATGAGATGTTCTCTTGCAGGAGATCCTCTGAGGCACTGAGTACTGCTTAGAGCCCAGGCCTGAGCCTACACAGCCCAATGCTTTGGTTGAGTTCTTCTGGCTGGTACCAGCAAAAGCAGAATGAGCCTCTTTGCAGCCACCCTCCCACAGAGTTAAGCCCTGCACTGCATTTCTGGCAGCCAGATCTGCAGGGGAGACCAGGCAGAGGCAGGCCTTGAACGTTCCAAGTTTCCCGCTGCCTCCTCCCCTCCCGCTCTCGGTGGGTTATTTATTTATTTTGCTGGCTTTTTTACAAGCCTGCTTCTTTCCTGCAGGTTGCACAGAGTTAGGCTTCCAGGCAATCAACACTTGTTAAATATTCCACTGAGCATGATATTGCTCTCCTGTCTCTGTCTACTGATGCTCGGCTACGTTAATTTGCTGAACTCAGCTCTGGCGTACGGGGATTTCTAAAAAATAACAAGCCTGTTAATAACAATAATTAAAAACCACTTGACAGGTGGAAACAGCACATCTAAATTGTTCTGTGTGCCCCAGTGGGAGGAGGGGCGCTGAGCCACTTTTTCCCAGTACTTCGTTCAGGCTGTGGGTGTTGGAGAGGTGTTGTTTAACTCTGCTTGGTACAAGCCAAAGTGTCAGGGTGGCCACAGCAGCTGCAGACTGTTGCTTAGGGGACCGTGGCTTTCTCTTCCTTCAAACCTTAGCATGCAAGGCATCTGAAGCGGGGGAAGAGAATGGTTTTTGCCAGGATCCTGAAACTGGAAGAGGCAGGGATTGTCTTTCCAGAGAAAGTAATTATTGGAAGTGATTTTTGAGGAGCTCCACAAGGGAGGTGCTAGGATTACCCACTCTGGTCTGATAGAAAACCCCGTTTTTTCAGGATTTCTGCCCAGGGAAAAGAAAACCAGCATGGAGGAAGGGTTGATTTTATATGGAAGAAATTCTTTCCTGTGAGTTGCTCAGAGAAGTTATACATGCCCATTTACTTGAAGTGTTCAAGACCAGGTGGGATGGGGCATTGAGCACCCTGGTCTAGTGGAAGTTGTCCCTTATCTGTGGCACTGGGATTGGAACTGGATGATCTTTAAGGTCCCTTCCAACCCAAACCATTCTTTGATTCTATGATTCTATTTCATGCATCTGCCTTGGGATGTCCTGTATGCCTTCCAAAAAATCTGCTTCAACTGTTTCCCTCTGCAGGGTTGTAATTCCAGCACCTGGAGGGGAGGGAGTACATCAGTGCAGGCAGAAGGCACCTGGCAAAGGGGAACCCCCTGGGTGGGGTGGGCTGTATTTTTTGCCAGCTGGTTGGGTGGCTCCCAAGTCCCCTGGGGCTTCCGCCCTTTGTAGCTCTCCTTACTGTGGTCTGGGCCAGGGATGTGGGTTTTTCCAGGCTTCCAGGTGCTTTTTTTTGCAAGAGTTTTGGGAGCTTGGGAGACTGGGAGAACCTGTTAATAAGGATCTGGCAGGGGATCAGGGGCTGCAAGATTGTTAGGTAGTTGGGTGACTGCCCTCCTGTGCCAGTGGGAGGTCTGAAGATCTGAAATTTGGGGGGATTTTACATGCTTTGTGGAAAAGGAACCATGCTCAGGATGAAGGCAAAGAAGTTTAAATGCTGTAAAAGAAGCCTGTACAATCTGATGGGCATTATCAAAGCCCAGCTCAAGCACTTAGGAGGCTTTTGGGATGCTCCGGGGCTTCTGCTTCAAGCAGACAGCCTTGACCCTTTGCTGGGGCAGGATTTTAAGCATGTGTAATAGCAACTGCAACTCCACATCTTATGTGTCAGGGTGCCTTTTGCACTGCTGTTTATTTGGAGATGAAAGTGCTGGAGCCAGTGCAACCAATCCATGACCTCTGCACCATGACAGAAGGGGAAAGAACAGGTCTAGATTTTTTAATAATAACAATAATAACCCTTCCTGGCTTAATTAAGGGAAGATTGTAGCTTTGAGCCATGTTTCACAGTGTCTGTCCACATGGAGGGAGCTGTGAACCACATCCTCCAGCCTCTCTTTCATTACCTAGGTGGGCTCCAACCCTGCTCTTATCCTCTCGGCAGCCTCTGAAAGACAATCAGCTCGTGGATAAAAACAGGAGTTGTCCTGCCACAGCTGTGAGCTGTGTAAAGATGGGTTTGAGCTGGGTAATTTTCTCTGTGCTGGCCCTGCTGTTGCTGGACACCGTATCATTAGCCCCAGAGGAGGTGGAGAGGTGACAGCAGCTTTGCTGCAAGCCCAGTTAGGAATCTTGGTGCAATTTGGACAAAAAAAGTGCCAGATTTTCCTGGCTGTACGTGGGGCTCTAATTTTGCTCACAAAGGTGAGAAGTGTGAATCTCAGCTGTTTCCTAGGAATACAGAGCACTTAGCTCCTAGATCAGGCTACAGGGAGTTGATAGCCAGGCACTGTAGATTACTGGGGGGTAGTTTTTGGGTTCTTATCTAGTATATCCTTTCTGGAAATCCAAGCCTGGTCTTCTGTGCTTTGGCTCCTGTCAGGAGGTCAGTTCCTTGGCTTTTCCACTCCATTTGCTGGGTTGTTAAGTTGGTCAAGCACTGTCATGGATTTTCTCTCTTCATTCCTTAGCGTGCTGAACCGCACCCCGGTGCACCTCGTCCATGAAATCATACTCGTGGATGACTTCAGTGATGACCGTAAGTGACCCTTTTCCTGTTAAAAGCAAAGGGCCCAAAAGCCTGTGAGAAACTGGGATTAGCACTGAGACGGGGAGAGTTCACTGGAGTGGAAGGAGATTTAAAGCTCTGTAGCTGTGAGGAGCAAACCCTGCTGTGCTGGGTTTGCATCGCCACGTGTAGAATTCAAATTCCAGATGATCCGACCTCTTCTCACGAAAATAATGCAAGAAAAGCGCTTGGCAAATCGTTTTTATGCCCAGCAGATGTGAATCCAGTCCTTACATGGCTGTATCCCACCACAGCCCTGGTGTGTTTGATCTGGCTTTCAGCTGCAGCCAGGAGCAGTTCTGGGTTGACACCACTGGAATTCCACAGGACAATGACAAGTCTGATCCTCCTGACCCTATGTGTACATTCTGCATACCTTTATTTAGGTGGTCAGCAACTCTTGATTTTTTTTTTTTCCACCTTCTTTTTCACCCATGGAAAGAGGACTCCCTGCATGGGTTTTCCCATTTCTGAGGTGCACCATAAATAGCACTGTACACCACATGAACAGCCCACATCCTCCTGCTGTTAATAGTGTGACTCAAGGGAAATCAATAGCTCTGGTCTCCAGGAGAAGGTAGCTGAAGCCCCAGGGGCTCCCAGGGAACCACCCCAGCTAAAGACCTTGCCTAGTTCAATGTGAGAGTTGAAGATCTAAGTGCTCAAAAATACTGTCTCAGGCATAAAAAGGATGATAAACTGGCTGAGTGGTCTGTGGCACTTACGTTTCAAGGAGCTGCAAAATAAAGCTGTTTACTTGGAAATGTGAAAACAAAGCCAGATAGGTTTCTTTTAAAAAACAGATCTAGGCTTTGCTCTTGGATGTTATAAATAGGCACTGCCTCGGAGAGCATTAGGGACAGATTTCACACAAGACCCACTTCTTGGCATTGACACCTCCCTGGGAAGTTGCTGAAGCTAGGGGAAGGAGCTGCTGTGACTACAGTGAGCCCTGGAGCAGCTCCAGCACACGGGGCAGGCAGGCTGGGCAAGTTGGGATCTGGCAGAATGGCTGTGACGGGGAGGAGGAGCAGGTGCAGGGACTTCAGCTGCCCTGGAGAACAGTAGAGCAGAATTTTTGGAGGGTGGAGGAAGTAAATGCCAGGTATTTGGCTAAATAGGCACTTGCCTTCCTGGAAGGAGGCAGGTTTGTAGGAGCACAGCTCCCCTGTCCCAGCATGCCAAGTGCTGTGAGCCAGGGAGAGGGAGCAGGGCTGGGTTTTAACTCATCCCAGGGCACCAGAGGGGAGCCTGTTTCTATGTAACTTCGGACAGCCCCTCAGCTACTCAGCTCTTCTCAGCTATCTGACATCTTTGCTGTGATAGTCTGAGCCTGCTGGCATCTGCTCTGCATGCATTTACATAAAATACATGCATTTGCATAATGCACTACACACACATGGTCAGTTTTTTCCCTGCAGCCCACCCCAAGCAATTAGTGCTTTTATCTCATGCCCAGTTGTGTCTCATTTCTCACCTCTCTCTGCCTGCTGACCTGTTGTTCACTGGGATGCAGTTCTTCAGCACATGAGTTCCCACTATCCCCAGCAGATTTTCACTGTGAGTCCGTAGCCAAGCCCTACCACTTCTGCTCCCCTGTACCAGCTCTGTCCCTGAATTGGTAGGGCTGTGGGTACAGTGATCTCTTGCTGAGAGAGGTTTCTGGAGGGGGTGAAAGTGCTTGGGGAGGGTGTGTGGGTTCAAGGGTTGGGCAGAGGGGATGGGGCACTCACCTCTGTGTTTATAGTGCTGAGGAAGAGGAGGCAGAGGGGTGAGAGCCATGAATGGGTTGTGGAGGTCACAGTGTGGGTGTGTAGAGGTGGAGGGGGCTGTGATGGGTACACCTGACATCCTCCACTTTGCTGGGAGAAATATGGGTGAGGAGGGATCCTAGGGCTGCGTGTGTGGTTGGAGGACCTCCCTAGCTCAGCTGTAGGTGGCTGTCAGGCCTTTCTGCCCCATGGAGCTCTTGCCCAGGGCGTGAGGAGCCCCCAGCTGCTCCACAGGGCTCTCTTTGAGCATCCCTTTCTCCTCGCTGAAGGCTCCAGGCCACCACAGGAAGCTCCTGCCCCGCCAGGCAGACACGCATCAACAGCTTGTGCGTTGCTTTGCAGCTACCAAAAATAGTCATTTGCATTAATGTGCAGAAATTTAGATTCTGACCTGAACCACAACTTTTCTAGGCTGATTTTAGAGCATAATTCAGCTGCTCTCAGTGTAAATCTGCTGAATTTACACTAGTTTTATGAAGACTGCTGCTCTGCCAGGCCCAATTTATGCTTCACGAGCTGAGGGGTAAGGCTGTTGTGACCCAGCAGTGCCATTGCCCTAACAAACCATCAACCAGAACAGGACAGGGTCCTCTCCCTGCTCCCAGTCTCTCCTAGGAGTCCCCATTTCTGCTGCCAGAGCCACCGTGGGGGCTGAGGGTGACTTGTCCTCCCTTTGTGTCCCCCCAGCTGATGACTGCCGCTTGCTGGGCCAGCTCCCCAAGGTGAAGTGCTTGCGGAACGGACGGCGGGAAGGTAAGAGCTGCCTGCCCACAGCCACGTGGGAAACACAGGTTCTGAGAGGCGGGAGAGTGTGGGGCCACAGGGAACACCATGCAGTGGTCAGCAAGGAGGTCAGTGGCTCCTGGGAATAAGGGGGGCCCTGATAAAAGAAAATGTGATAAAGAGCTGGGATTTGAAATGGATCTCCCCTCTCTCACTGGAAAAGATGGGACTATTAAGATTTCCAGTGAGGCTCAGCTGTAGCTTATTAGCCAGAAAATTAGAACAGGCAAAACAAAGCCCCGGGTCTTATTTGTAAAGATGTTAGCTCTAATGAAAGAGAGAAGATCTGCTCCTGCTGCTTCTGTGGGATTTTTTTTTTTAATAATTAATTATATTTGAGAGATTAAGAAGGGCTATATGGAGGATGAATGCATGTCCTACTGGACTGCTGCTGGCAACCTTTGGAGGCATCTCCCCATTCCCCATAGCCTGAATGTGTGTTTCAAATCCTGGTTTGCAGTATTAGGATAACTAAAGACAAGGAAGTTTTTTGGTGCTGCAAATCCAGGGTGTGCATCCAGGTCGGTGTTGGGTTGAGGAGACTGAGGAGGGGAGAAGGTTCTTTTCTCTGTGGATTCTTTCTGCAGAGGGTTTCAGCTCTGCAGGCCTGGTGACAGGATGGCATCACGCCCCTTGGGTGTAAGAGACATTCCTGCTTTGGCAGGAGATTAAGGGAGATCTCCATAGACCTGCACCTTTGTCCCCTGTCCTATGGGGGTACGTGTGTGCTCATCTCCAGCACTTGACAGACCTGCAGTTGTTGGTGCTCTATAAATCAGTCACAGTGTGGGAACTCAACCTTACCTTGCTGAGTACATCACTTAAACTGTATCCCCCAGGGGCTGCCAGGATTTGGGAAGGGCAGGGGTGGGTGAAGAAGAACATACCTACGCACAAGATTTTAGGAGTCACAGAGAGAGGTACAGGGACAAGTCTGCATTGCAGGAGGAGACCTTGGCAAATTCTGGATGCTCCAGGCTTTGTTCACGTGTTCCCTCTCCAGCTTAGAGTCTGTTGCTTAACCCCTTTCCCTTAGGGAATTTTAGTATGAAAGTCAGTGAGCTCCTGCATGAACCTGATGTGTGGCTGCTCCGTGAAATTCTGTCTCTCTTTACCTGCTCATATGTCCCCTTGTATTGCCACTGTTTCTCCTTCATAAAGAAGTTCTGCTCCCCTTGAATCACCTGTTTCTCCTCTTGTTTGATGCGTGCAGCAATCCATTTCCATCTCCAAATGATTCCAAATTCACCATCATGACCCTGATAAGTCAAGTACCTTGAAGAGCCAACCCTCTTTCCTTGGTGGAAGATGTGTTCCTATTGAGTTGCAGATCAGCAGTGTCCTCAGGGTGGGAGAGAGATCTGAGGATCACTGGGACACAGAAGGGGTTGCAGCAGGAAAAATTAGTAGTCTGAGAAAAGCTTAATTCTGGTACAAGGTGTTCCCACCCTCAACTCCTCTGTCCCATTCCCTGCTGCCTCACATCTGTGTTAGTAGATTTGTTGTCTGCAGAGGGTCATGAAAGCATTTTGAGTCATGTTTTGTCCCAGAAGGTGACAGCAGAATTAATTGTGCAAACTACATATTGGCATAAATGCCATAAATCAGTAACCTTGGTGGAGCCATTTATTTCTTTGGGGATCTTAGGAAATGCTTGGCATACCTTGTAGTGCTGGAAAGGAGACAATGAGCCTGAGCCATGTTTTATCTGGGTGGGATTTAGGCAGGTTAAAACCCAGGAGAAGCACGAGGAGGCTGGGGATGTTACCCAGCCATCTGGGCAGCCGCTGACATGCTGCGTCCCTGACCAGGTCTGATCCGGTCCCGAATCCGAGGGGCAGATGTGGCAAAAGCAGGTGTCCTGACCTTCCTGGACAGTCACTGCGAGGTGAATAAGGACTGGCTGCTCCCTCTGCTGCAGAGGATCAAAGAGGTGAGTGCTCCTGAGAGACCAGAGTCACCCTCAGGGGATGCATCCCGCTGTCCCCCTCCTCTTCCTCTCAGTGGGCGTGACCATCCAACCATAACCAGCTGCATGCAAGCATCCCAGTAAGGGGTACAAAGAGGCCTTTTGGGGTACAAAGTGGCCTTTTCTGGTCTTCCTCCACCCAGCAGGCAGGTGGGGTGTCTGTGTGACTGGGGGAGCATGTGGGTGGGTGGGACAAGGTGTCTCCTGGGGCACTGGGACTCTAACTGGCAAGCACAGGTTGAGTGGTGATAGGGGAATACATGGGCAGTGCTCTAGCAGAGATTTTAATTAGGCTCATGTAAAATGCTCAGTGATGATGATTTAAGGGAGTGATGGCTCCTTGAATAGGGGCCGAATTTAATTTCATGCAAATTAAGCGCTAATAAATTGATTTAATAGGATTTAAATTCTGCTGATTTCAGAGCAGACAATGACATTCGCCTTTCTCTGGCGGCGACTCTCTTGCCAGACGTGCACACAGAGGCTGCTGGCGCCTTGTCACTTGAGTCAGGGGAGCTCTGTGCCCGTGACCTGCTGGCAGCAGAGTGTAGGGATTGAAGCCTTCAGCTCTGGTGTGGATGCACCGTCCTTTCCCTTCACTGTGCCTCACTCTTTCACCCTTGCTACACCTCTGCTACACCTCTGGCTCCTGATGGCCAGTGTTAATTACTCAGCAAATTTATAACTCCTGAGTTGCATTGCCATAAGGGCAGCTGAGGAGCAAGGGGATGCTGAGGTGGTGGGTCATGGAAAAACCTGCCTGGCTGGTGTTCACAGTGCCCCTCACCTAAGGCATCCTGCTTTTCACACCTGCAGATGTGACAGCTGTGATGGCTGGGCTGTGCATCCCCTCTGTGTGTCAGCAATGGGACCAGGGGCAAGGGGGGCACAGCCAGGCCAGGTCCCTCCACGTGGGCGAGGGCAGTCGGTGCTGCTGGCACTCGCAGCACAGCCAGCACTGGAGAGGTCCCAACCTCGGTTTGCAGGCAGGGCCACAGAGCTGCTGATAGATGGAAATGTGATGGAAATGGTCTGTTCGTGTCATCGATCATGGCTCCAGTAGAGTTATGAGAACACATGCTGTGATATCCCACTGGAGCCTCATGGCTGGCCTGTCCAGGGTGGGATTTACTACTAAACTTTACAGCATCACTTGTTCCTCCGGGTTTTTTAAAGGCAGGCATTCCTTGCTATTTGCCAAAGCCCTGCTTGTACTTCAGTGAGGAGTATCCAAAGCAATTGCCTCTTTCCTAGGCAGAGCTTTTGATGTGTTTTGTCAGGAGAAGGGCATCGAAGGCATCAGGAAGGGGGCTGGCAGATCTGCTTTCCCACAGCTGCAGGATGGTGCTCCATGTCCAGCATCCACAGGGTAGATGAGTGTGAATGCCATGTGCAGCATCACCATAGGAGTTTCAGTGCCTTGTGGTCTGATTGCAGTATCAAACACACACATCACCTGTGTGAACTCTTCCAGATTGAATCTTTCCCCAGCTGGAAGTAAGGCAGTCTGTAGGCTTGCAGTGCTGCTCATGCTGCCCTGACCTTGCCCAGTATCTTGAAGCTTCAGGCAGCAGGGGAGATGTACTACAAAGAGTGTTGAGGAACCTGCAAAGCCAGAGGGGTCCCGCTTGCCTGCTTTTTAACTTCTCCCAGAAGCTGCAGGATAAGGGCAGAGTCCTCAGTCTCCTTCTTCCAGGCCCACCGTACCCATCCTTGCCAGCAGGGTTAAGGTATTGATCAGTGGAATGTATGAAATGTTACTGCTGCCACCTTCAGGCTGCGCTCTAGAGGTGGGCTCCCTGTCCAACTGCTCCATGAGGATCAGCTGCCTAGGAGGAGCATTTTCTCACTCTGTTGCTCCCAGGAACACTCTGTTTTGAGCTAATGTGGTTTAAGTTCCAAGCACATGAGCAGTGACTGTCTCAAGGCACACCCATCACTTTTGCCACCACAGCCCAGCCACCCTGCTCTTTGCTTCTCTTATTTTCTCATCCAGAGCAGCTATTCCTGCCACTTTCCATGGTGGGAAGTGCCAGAGCCCATGTGTGCCATCATGCAGCCATGTGGAGTGCCCCTCAAGCTCCACCTCGAGCTTTCCCAGCAGCTGATGATTTCCCCCGCCCAAGGCTGATGCTCACTTGTGGGCGTGGGCAGCACATAACCAGCATATGGATTTGGAAACAAGCAGGAAGAGCAAGTGATGGAGTGTGGGGGAAAGAGAGAGGGCCTAGGGGATCTCAGCCCTGTGCCTGGGAGGGTGTCTGTCTCAGGGAGCAGCAGTGATGGTCAGTGTCTCACACCAGCATGTTTGCAAACGCGTGGTTGAGAGTGTGGGCCTGGGCTCTTATTTTTACTTATGGAACAAATATCTTTAAAGTCATTAATGGTGCATTTCAACTGAGTAACTTTTCTAAAAATGTAATTATCCATCCCGAGGTATTTTTACAGTATGACTCAACAAGCTCGGCCCAAAACTGGATTTGCAAATGGCACTGGGATGAGCCAGTGAATGGTGACCCCCCACTCCCAGCTCAAATACCCCCAGTCTGGTGCTTTCCTGGGAAAAAGGAGGCACAGTGAAGGGCAGCCTGCCTAATCTTTGCCTAATCCTGCTGTGGGGCCAAAGGAGCAACCATGGCCCTTTTTGTTGACAATTACAAGGTCAGGATGTAGAGGCTGAGAGCCACACTGCAGCCAAGGTCCTTCTCCAAGGCTGAAATGTGTCTGTTATCTTCAGGACCATTTTCAGAGTTTTTTCCTGTTGGTTTAGATCCGTACATTGGTGTGTTTGAGAAGGGCATTGCAGAAATGAATTCTCAAGTTTGCGAGAGAGAATTGAAGGTTTGGGTGTTGTTAATATTAACATGCCCTGGTATGGGTGGGTAGCAAAAAAAACCAGAAAGATGAAGCTGCCTATAATAAGATCGGGTACTCAGCCCAAAATAAATCATAGCAACAGCACTGTGCTCTTGAGCATGCCGTGCTTTTCTTTTGAGGGTCAGAGAGACCTTCATGAAAGCTGAGTAAAAATATATGTTCCCAGGACATGGCAGGGAAAGTGAGGCAGGGAGAAGACAGCACTGCTCAAGGTTAGCATCTTGCAGTAGTGCTCTCAGCCCAGATGTGAAGGGGATTTTCTTAAAAGAAGTTGTGCCATGCAGTGAGTAACAGTGGAATTGAAACTGAGGGTGGGTTCCAGCTAGCTAGAAGTGCTCACCATTAAGATGCTTGAGGGGCAGATTTTAAATGAGTGGATGCAATCCTTTCCCTGCACTGCTCAACACACAAAGCAGATGCTTTGCTTAAAACCTTCCCTCTAGCCTCAGGCAATTAAAGGATGCTTGGCTGTACTGAGCCGTGGCAGCCTGGGGGGCACAGTGCAGCAGCCACGATGGATTTGATGGGTTTGGTGGGTTTGAAAGGCTCACCGTGCTTGGATGTGGCTTGTGTTTCCCCATGCAGTACAGAGGTGCAGCAGACCTTGCCCTTTCAGTGAGATGTTTGACTCACAGAAAGTGATGGTGAGACCCCTGGCTTGACCCTGTTATGGAAATACCAAGTATTTGTCATGCTCAATTGGAAAATCAGCTCTAGTCCAGCTCCCAGCTCATGGCCTTTGGTTGCTTCTTCCTACAGCTGCATTTGAATACTTCTTTGTCAGGACTAATTTCTAAAACAAAGTCTTTCCCCAGTGAGAGAGCAAGCCCGAGTGTGCTCAGATGCTTTGCTTTGTATAGCTGTGAAAAACAATTTGATCTGGTGAGGGTAAAACCTTGAAGTTTGAGCTATAATTGGAGTTTGGGATTTTTGAAAAGAAAAAGGGAGATAAGAGACCAGTCAAAGCTGTCAGAGTCTCTTCCTCCTGTAGATATTTTTGTTCATAACTGTTTGTATAATCTCTTTGCCCATAACAAGATGTTAATTAAATCACCACCAACTATTTTGAATAAATCAGGTCTTTCTTTTTTAACCCTTTCACAACTTTGGCAAAACTAACTGTACTGTCATAGTCGGTGCATTAAAAAAAATACCCATATTTAAGCTATTTGGCTGTGTTTTTCCTCTGTCATTTCAATTGCCTGTTTGTCACTTGACTTCTGAAATCCAGTTAAAAGTATTTAAGGGAGGTGAAAGGGGAGTATTTTGGTGAATTTGTAAAAGGCAGAAGGAGCTTTGCATCCAGCCCAGCTGGCTGCCAAGTACAGGCACAGTCTGAGGAAGAGGAGGCAGTGAGGGACACTTGTCCCTGGCAAAACCGAATGACACCAATGTTTCCAGGCACTTGGTGTCTCCAGGAGTTTGGAGCCCCTTGCCCAGTTTGAATGGTGTCATCTGAACTCACGGGTGTTTTTGCTTCTGCTTTGCAGGATCCCACCCGAGTGGTCAGTCCCGTTATTGACATCATCAACCTGGACACTTTTGCCTACGTGGCAGCTTCCTCAGACCTCAGAGGAGGTGAGTCCAAGCTTTGTGCATGTCCTGTGGGCATCCATTCCATGGTGGGAATGTGCACTGGCCTTTGCACCACACCTCTGTCTCCTGCTGCCTCACAAAAAAGCACATGAGCACTGCTCAGTGCTGCCGCTGGCTGCTGCCAGGCTGCTCCACACACAGGTGGGTGTGGTGTGAGCAGTGTGCTTGCTACAGTGCGTGAGGCGGTCAAGCAGGAAAGAAGGGTCATGTCAAAGCCACCCTGGGCAGCGCTGGAAGCGACAGGAGGAGATGGGAGATGTCTAGGCAACAACTGGAGGATGCTAGTGTAGTGCTTATTAGTATGCCTGTGCTATTTGGAGGACACAGTATCCATCAGAGCATGCTTCTGTGTGTACAGGGGGACTAGGTTTCAGCAGCAGCTTTAATTCTGACTTTTCCTGCCTTTGGAGCACTTCACTTTGAAAGTGTAATGCAACGTGCTGTTTCTTGTTCATATGTAGTAGTAAAATATGTTAGGCATTGGACTTTGCTCTCAAGAGCTGCATCTCTGTGGCTTAAGTCATTTGAAAGTGGGGAAAATGTTCCATCAAACACAGCTTCTGCTGCAGCCTGCATTGCCTCCTAATCCATATCAATTTCTAATTTCCCCATGGCACTTCTCTACTCTGGTTTTAGGTTTTGACTGGAGTCTGCATTTCAAATGGGAGCAGCTTTCCCCGGAGCAGAAAGCCAAACGACTTGATCCCACCGAGCCCATTAAGTAAGTCAGGAGGGGGAAGGAAGCACCCGAGTAACGAGGGGCAGGACAGGCTTCTCATGTGACCTCACGTGTCCCCAGTGCACCACAGCAGTGTGCAATCTCTTCCAGGACAGCTCTGAACTTCTAGTACCTCTAGCAAGCTCCTGGCTGGCCTGGGTTTTGCAGTACAGCTTCACCTTCCAGCACTGAAGCCTGAGAGTGCCACAAAGATGGAAGAGGTGTATTTATGGTTACTAGGGTTTTGGTAGTGCTAAGGATTATGGTTAGGGAAAAAGCCCAGTCCTGTAGCAAACTGCTTCTCTCAGTTCAGCTACCACTTAAGAATAAGGCAGTGTCCTCATGATAAACTTGGTGTCTAGTTCAGCCTTCCCAGATCAGCACTGCTCTTCTGTACCTCACTGAAGACTCCTCAGGAATGGGGATGTGCAGGAGAGGGAGCAAAGCTGAACAGGAGTATCTGTCCTCATGCCATGGGATGGAGGGCGTCCTTCATTCTGCTGGAAATCTCTGCTGGCAGCAAGCCTGGTGCTGGTGTCTGCAGCCCCAGCCAGATGTGAGGCGTGGAGGACACCAGGTGTTGGGGGAAGCTCAGGGCCTCAGAAGGCTCCCAGGGGAGAAAAGCACTGCTTCTCCTTAGGATGCTGCTGTTAACAGGAGCTTTCACTGGCTTCCCAAAGGCTGGCCTTGCATTCCTGATCACTCTGCAGTGTAGGGCACTGTGGAGATTAGCCTGGGCACAGTAATCACCCGAGCTCCTCCGAAGCCTGTACTGAGGCATTCACACTGTCTCCAATTGAATGGAGATAGGACTTGTGCCAGCAAACAGCAAGTCTCCTCAAGCTGTCTTCTGGGTCTGCCCTCCCCTCCTCCACGGGCCTTCTCCGTGCAGTTTTCTTAGCTAATCCGAAGAAAGAAAAATAACCCTGGTTTGAAATAAAGATCACACAGCTAGTGATGGCTTTTAAAAAGCCCTTCTGAATTGGCTCTGCCTTCCTCTCCCTGGTGGAATGGTGCTCTTAATAGGCTGGCTCCAGGCAAAAAGCCCGTCTGAGTGAATAACCCCCGAGTGCTAAGTGCATTTTTGATGCTGAAGCCTACAATCAGGGCTGTCAACTTTGGGCTTGTAGGAGTTGTGCTGACGGGTGCATTAGCCAGTCATTAAGTGCCAGGCAATTTATGATTGGCAGCAAAACACCAAGGCGGCTGAAAAAAAGGTTCAGATGCATTTTGGGCTGTTTAGTCCTTTTCTTGGTGAGAAGGTGATGTCCTGGTCATGGAAGGGGAGGCAAAGGGAAGGGCTGCTCTGGTGCATCCAGGTGCTGCAGCAGTGCTTGAGAGTGTGTCCTCTTCTCCTTGTCCATTCTTCAGGACACCCATCATTGCTGGGGGGCTGTTTGTGATCGACAAGGCCTGGTTCAACCACCTGGGGAAGTACGACAGTGCCATGGACATCTGGGGTGGGGAGAACTTTGGTGAGTTGTTCTTCATCCTCCTATGCCTTGCTGTGTTGGCTTCCCTTTCTGAGTCATGCAGGATGGATACAAGGTCATTTCAGACTTCACTTTGAATATTCTGGGTGGTTTCCCTCATTTACATTCATAGGTTGTGGTCTTAGGAGAGTGAGAGATCCAGGAACCACGAATGATGGGAAGTGAGCTATTGTTGGCTCTTAGGACCGCCTGCCTTCTGTGCTGCTTTGATTTCCTGTAGGTAAATACCTTCAGCCACACAGTTTTCAGCTTTGGTGTTACCAACAGATGAGAGAACACTACATGCATCCTTCTATTCCTTCCTGATCTTATTTTCTCCTTAATAAAGCAAAGAATTTGTCTTAATCCATTAATGACAGCATTTCCAAGCTATGAACTGAGGCATCAGTCCCTCCTTGAGTTTGCAGAGTACCTGAAACTGTAGCTCCATCAGCATGCAGCAGACAGGTGGCAGAGGGTGCTCCATTCCTGTATCCCTGGGTGGCTGAGAGCTGCCTGGCTCTCTCTGATACTATCACTTTTCCTTCACCAAAAAAAAAGGGTTGAGCTCACCTAAATTCTGTCACCTCTGGCCCTTATCATGGGACAAGATGGACATAAAGAAATCTCCTGCAAGCACACTTGAGAGGGCACATGAAAGAGGTAACAGCCTGTCCCTTGTCCCCTTGTCAAGCAGAGCTGGATCGGGCTGGGCTGTTCTCCCTTTGAAGCTGCAGTGATGCTGTGGATCAGAACAATAGACTGTACCCACGAAAGGAGAGAGAGGCACTCGATGTCAGGCAGACAGATCAGAACCTGGCTTTAATAGCTTGCACCTCTGGGGAGCGGGGCTAGCCAGGAAGGAAGGCTCTTGTGTCTCAACACACGCAGCGATGCTGTCAGTCATCCAAGGGAGCAGATGCTGCTGCCTTGCAGTAATCCATCCACTGCCTGGCACTGGTGTTTCCTTCACATGCCTTGTCCCTCTAGATATATTTTATTTATTTCTATCTTGTTATGCAGTAGGAATCTCACTCTTTCATGCTTTCTCTCTCTGGGAAGGTGTCTTACCTCTGGACTGACCCGAAGTATCTGAGTGGGGTGGCTGTGAGGAAACCTGGGAGGGGAGTGGCAGCCCTCCCACCTCCCCTGCTGGACCAATAGCCCAAACAAAGCATTCAAGAAGGGAACTAGACAGGAGAAGAGCAGGAGAGGAGCTGCCATGCTGTGCCTGACCTGCTGTCTGTCTGTGCTCATCATTCGTCTCTGACAGCAGCCAGCAGGAGCTGCTCCTGGGAGATGAGCAGTGACAGGACAGCCTGCTCCTGGGAGAAGCTCCATCCTGGCAGCTTGTCCCATGCCCTGTAACAGCAGGCATTGTGCTCTTTATGCCTGGTTATGGTCCATCCTGCAAAGGAGAGATTTCTCTTACTGGTGCTATGCCCCAGGAGACTGGTCCTGACCAAACATGCACTGGCAGTGCTGCGGGGTGTACCACAGCCTTGTGTGACAAAGGAAAGCAAAATCAAGGTTGACAACAAAGTGCAGGTCTACATAGCAGCAGGGCAGATCCTATCTTGCCCATCTTCCTGAGAGCAGAAGCATGCCTGGCTCACAGCTCCACCTCCTGCAGGTGCAGCAGTTGAGGACAGCGTGTCCCATCTCTCCTTTGCACCCTGCTGGCCCTGGGCAGGGAATGGACAGCAGGAGCTGACCTGCTTGTTTTGGGCACTTGCAGTGAACCATGCTCTTCCTGGCAGCTCAGTCTTGAGGGGGTGCAGGACTCAGGTCCTGAGGAGCAGCGCTGCTGCCCTTAATGTTATTGATGGGGTGGCTGGAGGTGGCTGGAGGCTTCAGGCAGAACAAAAGTGAGCATGTTTGGCTTTGAAGGAGGACACCATAGGTGTTTTGCATCTTAAATTTACTGAATTCCCTGTGGATGACTAATGGCAGGAAGGACTTGCAGGCCAGCATGAAGTGCTAGAGGTATTTTGCTGAATGAGGGCCAAGTCCAGCACCCCCCAACGTGTACTGCTCACACCCCTCCTGGGGGTCACTTGGAGGGGCCACGTGCACTGGCAACATCTCTTGAAGGGAAGCACACTGTTGGTTCCTGCTCTCCTGGCTCCTCTGAGCTGACCCTGTACCATGCTTTAGTTGGTGCTTCAGTTTGCCTTCCCTTGGGACACTTAGCTCTTGGCTGCCTGTTTGTTGGCTACCTTGTTTGTTAGCTGCCATGGATGGCTTCATGGGTGATCCCTCCCTGTGGAAATTTGTGCTTTTATTGTTTCTGCTGTACCTGGAGCAGGCTCTGCAGGGTGCAACTAGCCTGAAGCAGAGAGCTCAGAGTCCTCAGCATCTCCTGTGCACTGTGTCCTCATTCCAGTTCACAATACACAGAGACGACCTCTTCACTACACTTTAAAAAAACCAGGCAAGGACTGAATGGTGCGAGTCTTTCCCTTCCAGCACACCAGGGAGCTGCTCTTCTCCCAGGCCGAGCAGAAGGACCAGAGAAGGGGAAGGCAGCTTGCAGTAGCCACGCTGTGCTCCACAGCTGCTCAGCTGGTTGTCCCCTTGTATCAGGTGCCCTTGTGACTGACACAGCAGTGCCAGCACAGTGGCCAGTGCTGTGACAGACAAGTGACAGCAGCAGCCACGTGCGAGCAGAACCGAGAGCAGCAGCTTGGAGTGGCTGCATCCTGCCATAATCTCATTTCCCTGCAGCTGTGATTAAGCTTGCTCCCAATATAGCACCAGGACATGGCACAAGGGCACGTTTTATTGCCCTCTTAATACCCAGCACTGGGGGAAGTGGTGAGGCTCCAGCTGCTGTTGGCAGCTCTTGCATGTAAACGTGGCAGTGAAGGGAAGGGGAGGGACTTTCTGGGAAGGAATACTGTTCCCTGCTGTGCTTTCCCACCCCTGCCATTGCTTGTCCCTGCTGCCAGGGCCAGCTGTTGGGGATGGGATCAAAGCCTTGAATTTTGGACCTTGAATTAGGCATCAAGGCAAGAAGGCTTTGCAGCTGTCAGCCTCCCCTTTCCATTAGCTCAGGAGCAGGCTGGTGTGATGGGAGCAGGATGGGAGCAACATGAACCTGGCTCCCACCTTGGCAGCAGCTCAGGGCTGAGCTGTGTGTGCTCAGAGGGCTTTGGAGGTCCAGGCTCCAATTGGCCTTTGCTTCCTGAAGCTGTGAGCTCTTCTTGGAGGGATGGAAGCTTTGTAAGCCAGCAGTGCCTGCCCTTGGAGGAGGAGGAGGAGTCCTGTTGGCACTGCCCAATTCCTGCCACAGGTGCTTGTCTTGCCAGCATCCGACCTGGGGACAAGTCATCCTTGTGCTGGCATATGTGAGGGGACTGCTGGGAGCACAAGCTGGCAAAGACAATGGGTGTTCTCCTGTCTTAATTCTGTAGCTAAATGGCGGGGGTGTGTGTGAAAAGGGATTATTCGTTTTGCAGTAGATACATGTTAGATATAGCTCTGCACTGTCAACAGATGATAAAATAGGATTCAGAGAACTGCAGAAGCCTTTTCATTTTAATTTCATTTCTTTTCCACGCCAGTTCTGTCTGAGCATGACTGTCTGACAATAGAGCTACAGATTCATAGCTTCATAAGCATCAGGACCAGATGGACCCATTAGATCAGCCATGCTGCTTACCCTTCCTACCTCATCCAGCTCCCTGCCAAGAGCTTTATAACTTCTGGTGTCAGTTGTGCCACAGGCTCATTTTCCTTGAGAAGGGCCCTGTGGGCCAGCCATAGAGTGGCTTGGAGTGACTGGGAGACATTTCCCATACTGAAAACTTATCCAGATTTTTGGGATAATCCCTCCCACTGCTGACCTTTGCTTGTGTGAAGGTGTGTGCCTTACTTGACTGCAGCATTGGCACTCAAGGCCCAGAGTACCTGGGCAGGGAAAGCTCCTGTCCATTTTGGGACAGGCAATGGATGCACAGCTCTCTGTTCACTTTGCAGAGTCAATGGTGGATTCATAAAGATAATGACACTTGTAGTCATTAATGGAGAGAATTCATAGCTTCTCCTGGTGAACTTGAGAGCCCTTTGGAGGGAAGTGACTCTGAAACAGGCAGTGCAGAAGTAATAAGGGAGGCACAAAACTGGCAAGAGGATTCTGCAGTGTGTGAAAAGGGACCTGCTTATGGTCTCACGCTCGCCATTCTGATTGCACCTGCTGTGCTAGAGGCAGGTTTCAAGTGCACTGACTTCAAACAGCTTGCAAAAAAAGCTTTGAAATGTGCTTTTAAGGCTGTTGTGCCTAGGAAAGCTCGTCTGGTAATTGATTTACCCCAGTTTAATGTTGCAGAGGATGAAGTAAGAGCTAACACCAGGATTCAGACTGCTCTAGGACAGAAAGACAAAGTGCTGAAGCTGCTTCTCTTACAGAAATCTCTTTCCGTGTGTGGATGTGTGGAGGGAGCCTGGAAATCATCCCCTGCAGCCGTGTTGGGCACGTCTTTCGGAAGAAACATCCCTACGTCTTTCCGGAGGGAAATGCCAATACATACATTAAGTAAGTGGTTTGTACTTGCTTTGGTTTTTTTGTGAATCAGCCTTGTAGAGAGAGGGGGGAGCAGAGAAGACAGGCAGGAAAGTTTGTTTGGAAAACTTTGAAATATCCTTGGGCAGGAATTTCTTGAGCTGAGGAAAATGTAAGTCAATGCAACTGTCCCATAGGATTTCTCCAGTGTCGAGAATATGACAGAAATAGGACATTTATATGGTAGCTTTCATCAGCACAGAAATGGAGGGATGGCCCCAGCACATCCCTGAGTGCTGGCTGCTGGGACATCAAATGGTTTAGACCTTGAGGTCATCAGAACACATTTATAATGACCTGAAATCAGGCTGCCAGCAACGTCTGTCAGTAGCCAGTGACCTTAGCTGAGGGGCTCAGTGTGGCTCAGCTGAACCAGAAAATTTGGTTCCCAGTGCCTCTCCGGGATGGGAGCCACACATCTCGCTGGAGAGGGTGGCTCTGTTTCCAGGCTGGTGCTCTCTCCTGAGCAGAGGCAGCAGTGGGCTGCACCTGGCTGGCATGGACACCGAAGGGACTGCCAGGGCATGCCAGCTGAAGGGCACCTCTCCTCACACACAGGAACACAGACTGAATCAGGTACTGAAAAGGCTGCCTGAAATGGGCTAAGATCCTGAAAACATCCTAGGCAAAGAAGGAGGAAATCCAGAAGTGGGAATAGGCATGGGAAAGATGATCAGAGCAGCTAGTGGGGTCAGGAAAAATTTCCTCCATTTTTAGAGTGTGAGGCTGAACATTGTTGCTTAAGTGAATGACAGAGAAAAGCACTGGGGGCACTTAGAGTAAATGCAGGGTTTTTTCTGAGCTAACCTGCAGCTGTGAGTGCTTACACAGCAGGCTTTCCTTTTAGTGTGGGCTTCCCACTGTCAGGAGGAGCCAGCAGCATCTGTGAAGACCCAGCTATCTGCCACAGGTTACTGCTGACCCAGGCTTTCTGCAGCTTCCTCAGCCTTTGCTTGAGACAAGGGGGAGTACAAATGACACGTCTCAGTAACACCTAATGTGTGATTTCCAGCCCCACAGTGGGTGGAGCAGGAAGGGGACAGCAGTGACAGGTACAGGGCATCATCAAGGAGCAGAGCACAAATTTGAGACTCACTAGGAGGTCTCTTGCTTTCAGTAGTGAAGCAAGACTACTTCAGAGGGGCCTGGCATGTGGCAAAATCTCCCCTGTCAGAGTCACTGCAAACCTGAGTGAAAAGGTGGCGCCTGCATTGCATCACCTGCAGGAGGAGCAAGGGGAGCTTGAATGGGTGCAGCTCTTCTGACTCCCTGCCAGGCACAGGCCTCTGGGGACTTCGGGGACGTCTGTGTCATGCCTGGGTGTGAGCCTTGGCACTTATCCCCGTGTTTCTTGTAAACTGAAATGAGATCAGGAAGCGAAACAAAAGAACCCTGCTTTGCAAGCTTTGCAAGCAAAAGAACGCTGGGGAAGGTTAGGTACAGATGTAGACAGTGATTTAGTAATCTCTTGAGCAAGAGCACTTAGACTATTGCCTTAGAGAGAGAGAGGAGGAAGCCCATGAATCAGCAAGGAACTGAGAATCAGTCTGGAGAAAAGTGCCTGTAGGCATCAGGAGCTGGGATGTTATTAACCTTAGGGTATCTATCAGCCTTAATGTTATAGTGTATAGACTGAGAGGAGAAGCAGCTCCTGGCAACCTGATGCTCTGTGGCACTTCTGTTTAAATAGAGGTGTTAGCAAAAAATATCTCCACCTTTCTGCCAGATACTGGTTGCTTTTACACAGAGCCCCTACTTCAGTGTGAGAGACAGCTCAGGCTCCGGTGTAGTGCAGGCTTCATGTGCAGAATAATCCTTTTCTGGGCACCTGGGACTTGGCTGGATCCAGAGCCTGCCTACAGCACCTGCAGCTTAGTGGTGTGGCAGCAATAGCCTCGAGGCACTGGCCTGCCTTGGAGCAGGAGACTGGAGGACTCCCCTGATCTGGGCAGGGATAGGCAGATAGGCATGGAGCAGGAAATCCATTTGCAAGAGGAGTTAGAGCCATCTGAAGCCAACAGATTTGCTGAGGTTCAGAAATCTTCTGCAGATACCTGGCTGATGTGGGAGAGTGGCATTCCCACTGCAGCACTGTGGTGGGGCCACTTTCTTTTTAAGTTTTGAATGCTGAGGTTTGCCTCAGTGAAATCCAGAAGTGCAAAGCAGGAGAGTCCATTCAGGATTGAAACAAAGGAAATATTTGCAAATCTTTGGCAAACTTTTCAGAGCTCCATCCCAGCCCCTAAGTAAAACCCCAGGCATTCCTGCCTTGGAGATGATGCTTAAGACAACTTTCAGTTCTGGGTCTGGTGGATGCAAAGCATCCAGCTGAGTTTGAAATGGTGAATTCTTCATGCAAGCTTTGTTTGGCCTGATGTGTTTGGTCCCTGGAGTAATGGGAAGGAAGGAGTACCTTCTCTACTAGTGAGGGATGGGCTGGCTCAGAGGGGGCTTGGGTGAAGACCAAGCTGAGGGGTGGGAGGAGGGCAGGATGGATCAGTTGGTGCATTCTGGAGGATGTCACCTTTCAGGCCCCCGTGGTTTCAGCGTGTCCCCTTGCCTCCCTCAGGAACACCAAGCGCACGGCCGAGGTGTGGATGGACGAGTTCAAGCAGTACTACTACGCCGCCCGGCCCGCAGCCCAGGGGAGGCCTTTTGGGAAGTAAGGATTCTTCCTCTGCTGCCCATGGCCTCTGCTTCCAGGCCCGTGCCCTGCCCGTGCCCTGCCCGGGCCCTGCCTGCTGCAGTGGGTGCTCTCAGAGATGTCCCCTGCTGTGGAAACCCACCTGCGTTGTTTCTGTAGTGACAATAAATACTGATGATAGGCACGTGCTACAGCAGTGAGGTGGATAAACAGCCAGTTTAAATGTTGTGCTGGTTTATTCCAGTGAGTGACCCAAACCCAGGTGGGGGAAAACCCCCTCTGCCTCTGTCCTGTCCTTGGCATTACACAGAACTACTTCTGATCCCAGAGCAGAGTTTGGTAGAGAGAGTCCAGAAGTGTTGGTGGCAGCTGATAGGCAGGAAAATCATCAAATTTTTGGCCTGCTGATGCTTTATTGGAAGGCAGCAAGTGTTTGTGTTCAGGGAGTTTGCCATTCATTCTGTGAGGAGTCAGAAATGTCTTCCTCTCAGGAGGACTGTAAATATTTGTTGCGTTTCTCATTTTCACATGCTCTTCTTTGCCTTAGAAAGTTTCCTTCAGACTCCAAGGGGTTCTGAGTCCAAACTTGAATTCCTTGTGATCACTCTTCAATCTCCAGGATAAATAATTTGAAGTCCTGGTGACTCCTCTGTTTCCTCTGAATTAATGTCCTCCTCCCATTCAGCAGCACAGAATGAAGTAGCAGCTCTGTCCTCTGCTTAGGGTATAGAGAAGTTAACCTATGTGAAAAGGTGGTATTGGAGGCTTCTGGATATTCCATAAAAGCCAGCTCATAACAACCCCACAGGTGGAGGCTGGCCCAAAGAGGAGCTGGAGTTTTGAAAACGTCACTGGTACAGCATGATCCCTCAGCAGAAATTTTGTCCTGATTAATAAAAGAGAGAAATGTTTCACTGTGTGATTAATTTCTGCTGGCTTACCAGCATGTTTAGGTGCTCTTGCAAATCAAGGCCTCCTGTAGTCCTGTAAACCAAGAGTAACTTAGAATAGCAAATAGCATATTTTAATTTCCTAATATGTTAATACATTCAGGTAAGGGTTATTGTGTAGTAGACAGTTTACATTTTTTACTAATAATTTTTAAATGACTGTGCTCTTCCATGAACCTTCTCAGCTCCAGACTCCTTGTTAAAATGACAATATGTCATCATGCCATTTTACCAAGTGAGACCTCCAAAGAGACAGAGATCTAAACAACTGCTCAAGCTCATACCAAGAGAAGCCAGAGCTGCTGATGCTCTTGGGTTTGCTGTCTGTGCATTTCTGATGGGTTTCTCTCATCCTCCCTTCTTGGTGTGTTGGGTCTCACCTTCATCATTTCCATTGTATCCCTGTGATATTTTCTTCCCACAGCATCCAGAGCAGAGTGGAGCTGCGGAAGAAGTTGAAATGCCACAGCTTCAAGTGGTACCTGGAAAACGTTTATCCCGAACTTCGGTACGGATGTGCGATCTCCACCTGAATCCAGCAGGCCAGTGGGATGCTCCATCCCTCCCTCCTGTCCCACAAAGCTTTCTTCTGCCCCAGAGACATAGGCATCTCCTCCCTTGGGCTTCACAGAAGGGCAGAGGGAATTTTGTGCTGCACAGCTTGCTCACAGTGTGACGTGCTGCAGGGCTTTGGAGATCCTTGGGGGTCCCTTCCAACTCGGGATATTCTGTGATACCCATTTCCTCCAAGCTCTTTGCTGCAGGGCTGGTGAGGGACAAAGCACCAGTTATTCCCATTTGCTCTCGGGAATTCATTAGGTATCCTCCTGCCCAAGCTGTGGAACAGGTTGTGTAGGGAAATAAGAGAATTTCCTTACAAAAGTATCCCAAGGCAGAAAATCCACCATGGCGTCTGCAGGGATGTTTTGGTACTTAATGACTCCTACTTACTAAACAAGCACCTAATTTCCAGTCCTTTCACACTGTTCTGTGGCACTCAAGGCTTCTCTGTTGTGAAACCATTCACCCTAGGATTTTATGACTTGTATTCAGATGGCTCTGCCTAGCTCCTAACCCAGTGCTTTGATAAATATTGCTGCTTTTGCACTGATATCTTTTAGTTACTAATTTACACCAGAAACCACTGCATTCATTCCCCTGATCCCTATCAGGAGCCATCCTCAGAAAGGATGGTAAAGTTCTGGAGATACCTTCAGGGACCTGCTGGTGCAATAGCTGAGTGCAAAATCACTGTGTGAAAATGATGATTTATAGCCATTTTCTTACTTTTTTTTTTTTTTTTTGCCATGTGTGGCATTGCACAGCAGCATTCATGGACAATGCCAGGGCTCTGTGACAGTTTGTTATAAAGTTCCCCTCTCCTGTAAGCTGAAGGCTGCTCACAGCCTACTCCTGGCTCCTCTGTTTGCCTTGGGCAGTTATTTATTTTTTCCTCTTATAAAGGTCAGCCATCCATCTCTGAGCGCTGCTTCTGCAGCGTCCCTGTCTACGTGCTGCTCTCAGTGCTTCAGTATTTTGGTAGATGTTGCCACCCCTCATTTTCTGAAGGTGAAATGGTGCAACCTTACCCACTGAGCCTCCCTGTGCATGGGGCAGTACAATGTTGTTTTCACACTGTTCCCACAGGATTCCTGAGGAATCGCTCTATCAGACTGGGATCATCAGGCAAAGGCAGAGCTGCCTGGAGTCACACAAGTCTGAAGACCAGGAGTTCCCTGTCCTGAGCTTAAATCCTTGTAACAGCAGCAAGGGCACAGTGCCAAAGGCACAGGTAAGATGTGTTGTGTATCCCTGTGATGCTGGATGGGAAGAAGCCATGGGGGCAGCTTCAAGATGATTTCTTAAGGTTGCTAAAGCTCTGTTGGAGGATTTACCCATTCTGCCAGTGTCTTTCCTTAGGCAGCCTGTCATTAAACCCTGGCAACTCCACCTAACCTTGGTGGAGGCCCTGGGCAGCAGCAGGGATTGGTGCAGGGGCCACAGGACAGTGTGTCCCACTCATCTCCGTGGGAGCCTATGCTGAGCTCTTCCCACTGCCCAGGAACACCACATGCTGCTCATCTGCACAGATCAAAGGCAAAGGGAATTACAACTTCCTCTCATCTCTCAGCCTTTTTTCTCTCAGAATGGACAGAGTCGCAGTGGCATTTGTAACTCCATAGTCTGCATTCTCTCGGTATTGGATTGCCCATTAAACTAGCGAGGATTTAATGAGGATGATCTCAGTTTTTTCAGTCTCACTGAGACGAGAAAAAGCTGTATGAATTGATGTTCTCAAAAGCACAGCCTAGGAGATTATAGAGACAAGAGCAGGCACATGTGCCTTGCTTCCTTTCTGGAGCAAGACACTGAAGATACGCACAGCTTCAAAACTCACCTTTGTGATTTTGGGCATGTCAGTAAGTTCTGTGTTCCCATCTATAAAACGGGGAGGATAACAATCCCTTGCTTCTCCATGCTTGCCATGAAATAATTCAGTAGGAAATGGTGTGGTGTGCTTGCTTCCACTTGACTGTACATCCTTAACCCTCATGGTTACATATTCAAACCAGGTAGCTGTGCATATAAAAGGCCCAGCTTGGGGAGACTGCTTAAAATATCCCTGATTTGTGTGTGCAAACAAAGCATGTCATTATGTGTGTCTCTTTCAAATGCAGTTGCATGCCTGTCTGTAGGCAGGAAATTAATATCTGTTTCACAGCATGGCAAAATCAACAATGACTATTGGAATATTAGTTCAGAAAATGTATTTAATATAATTGCAAGTGCCACACAGTAACACTTCTTACAGTTTCCCTGGTTTGCATGTTCCAGAATAGTTTTTTTTCTTCCACTGCTACATGAACCTTTCACACAAACAGCAAGCTGATGAGAGCAGGTCATCATGTTTTTCAGGGCTAGCTCTGCAGAAGAAAGGGAAAGTGTTCTAACGACAATAGCAACTTCCAATGAATTGGCTGTTTAAAAAAAAAAATCTGGGAAAATCAGAATGAAAAATGCTGCTGCAAGTTAGTGTTTCAAAATGAAATGGTATTGGTCTTTCTGAAATACCAGTTTGATGTGGTATTTTAAAATGAGAAATGTCATGCCAACAAGTTGGATTGTTTCATTCCTACCAAACACATTTTGTTTTGACATTTCTGTGCAGTAAATTTTTGGAATTTTTCACGCCACGAACTTTTCATCTTCCTGTTCTGATTCTGCAGCAGTTTGCAATAGGTCAACACTTCCCACTGGATGACAATTCTATTTCTTGTGCACATCCAGGACTAACTTTGCAAAGGAACAGAAAAATGCACTACAAACAGATTGCAGAATGACTGCACTCAGTACACAGCAGGAAGAGAGAAAAGCCTTTCCTTTTTATCTTTCTCTGTCTTTCTAGTATAGTTCTTTGTTACTTGTACCCATGGAGAATAGTTCAGATTAAAGCAGGATATTTAAACTTTTATTGTGAATAGAAACTTATATTTTAATGACTCAGTTGCCACAAGACCACCTGAACTTGTGGATGACGTGGGTGTTACAGTCACCAGGCTGTGTAGGATTGATTATGCAGCAGTCCTGAATGCTACTTGGTTTTGCATTTGATACACCAGAATAGAGCAATAATCTTCACTTTTAACATACTGAAGTCACGTCTTGTTTACCCTAAGCTTCATTTTGTGAAAAATAGGCTTAGCTAAATCAAAGCTGTGCTTCCTTGGCATTCAGTAAGTACCGTGGAAATATCCTGGCTGTCCAAATTCTTTATTATCACTATTACAGTAGCAGTAATTTGGTTGCTTTGATTGCCTTTCTGTAGCTGTCTTCCTGCTGGGCTGCCCCAGCCCTTTACCAACATTACATGCATGAAGTCTTGAGACTGGGTGTGAGAAGACCTAGGCTGTCATGGTTTGAGGAGAGAGGCACAGGAGCTGTCAGATGGCAATCCATTGCTCTTTATTTTAGGTTTTTCTACCTGTAGTATAGGGGAAGGGTGTTTTGAGACCTCTGGCTACATCCATAGTTGGGGTAAATTGAGACGAGTACTCAGTGTTGAAATCAGACTTACACCCTTAGAAGGTCTCAAAAAACCTCTCTGCTGGTGTCTGGTGTTGGTCCTGAATCACTGAAAGGGGCACTGAGGCGCAAGAAGACTCCTCATCTTTGTGTAGAAGAGCTCTGTCTTATCCTCCTGGGGATCCACTTGGCCCTTTCCTCTCCAGAAGGCCTGGCAGTGGTCAGGGAGGGCTCTGTCCCCTGAGGTGGCTCTCAGAGGGATTTGAGGTGGTTGAGGACCTCAGGGTGGCTGTCAGAGGGCTCCTGAGTTAGTGGCAGGCAGAGATGTTTGTGCAGTGCCCATCCCCAGAGCACAGCAGACTCTGCCTGTGCTCCTGCCCACTGGAGCCTCAGCACTCCATGCCTTGTTGCATCTCATTTGCTAAATGAACAGATTGATTTAGTTTTTCACGAGAGAAAAGCATCTGAGGGAAAATAATTGATCATAATTTTGTCTTCATCTATCTAATGAAGATGTGAGTAGTTGGGGTTTTTTTTTTTCAAACCAAGTGTCAGTTGGTATTAGTTCATAGAGTTTGGAAAAGACATCTGACTGGGATTTATTTAAGTCATTAGCAGCTTCAGGAAACCTGACATACTTCAGATAAAAAATCTAAAGATGCTTTGACCTGGATATAACACATGTGTAAGCAGTTGTTGCAAGAGGAATGTAAAGCTCAGGCATCTTTTAGACAAGCAAGGAAACAGGGGAAAGGCTGCAGCATCCGTTTCCTGTGCCTGCACCCCAAAATACCTGGGGTTTGCAGCTGAGTGGCTGCCATTGCATTTGAGTGGCATGACCTTGATTCTTCTTGGGAAGGAAAGGCAGTGTGATCATCTGCCTGGTGTGGCTTGAGGTCCTCTGTGTGCTGACTAGATCTGCCCTTTCTTTGGAGAGCAGTTAGCATCTGTCCAAACTAAGTGACCCTCCTGAGACATCTCAACCATGAACATTCTCTTCTGACCTTCCTCCCCTCAAAAGCCTTCGTTCTTCTCCTCCATGGGCATGACCTGCCCGGGCTGTAGGCTGGCTGGAGCTGTGGGAGCCAGGCTGAGCGAGCAGAGCAAGGGGCAGGAGTGTCATCTCTGCACCCAAGTTGTCCTGGGCACCTCATGTACTTTGCTTTCCCTCTCCTGAGAAGTGTGGAAGTGCCAGTTGTATCCCAGGGTCTTTGATGAGGGCAGCACTTCGGTATCCTCAGGTGACTCGTGCAGTCGCGTGCCTTGGGAAGTCCTTCCCTGGGATTTTAAGAAGATAATTGGATAATTAGATTGTTCCACCTTCTTCAGAAACACTTTTCTCTTGCTCCTACCCCTGCTTTAGGGCACGGCTGACCTCTCGCTCGGCAGCACAGGCCTCGCTGTCACGGAACGCTGGGCTCCCGTGGGACTGCTCCTTCCTGGGCTGAGGGGCTCCTTGCTCCATCTGCCAGCCAGGCTATGCCAAGCCAAAGGTCACTCTTGAAAATAATTTGCTCAGTTCACAGTAATGCTGAGTAGCAGTGACAGGTGCCGGCTCAGATGATGCTAAAGCCTTGAGAAACAGTCACAAGCCTCCGATGAGGGGTTGGTGTTATCTGAGGCTTTGGAGGAAGGGGGTTGCTGGTTGTGCTGTGCAGCTGGTGATGCTCTCTTCACCAAGGCCACCCTCTTCCTCCTGGCTCCACCACCCCTCCATCTTTGCCTTCAAAAAGGCAGGAAGTCTTGGTGTCAGTTTTACCTCATAGATCTATTTTTCTATTTTTGGGTCAGCTCTAAACCCTGATGGCATCTCCTCAGGCAAGTCTGCAGTCCTGAAGCCATGCTGGCTCCTTCCAGGGCTCCTTAGGAGTACCGTGGGCTGCTCCATCCACCACAACCTCTGCTGTGCTGGCCATGTCAGTGTGCCAGGGATTAGGAGATAAAGTAGTTCCTCATGGAAAAAAAGAAAAAAAAATTAATCCCAACTCATAAAAATAAGGGAAGAGAAGGGTTAAGATAAAAATTTGTGTGGCCATGGGCATGTATTTTAACTCAAAGTCCTTCATGGATTCTGTGGTGTTCAACTGACTTCCCTCCTCCTTCCCCTTCAAATTTCTTCATTTTCTGCATAATTTTCTTTGGCTTTCATCTAGGGCTGAAAGGGAAGAAGACATGATTAGAGCTGGATAAAACATTTTCAACAGGACTGGCTTCCATAAAAAGCCATTCTGTCGAGATAGATGAGCTGTGTGAAAATCTGTCAGCTGAGATAAAGACAGTGGAAGGACAGCCTGGGGGCATCAGGGTAGGATCCAGTGTCAGCTGTAGAACTGGTGCACACATCCAGCTCTGGAGCCCTCACTTCTTATGATGAACAACAGCTTAAGGAAAATGGTTATCACCACCCTTCCTATCCCATGGTCCACTGCTGGATGAGAGGATGGCTCTGCCTTGAGAGGATGTGAATATTCTGAAGGTTTGAACATAGCCCTGGTCTGGATAAAAATAATGGAGGACCTCTGGTAGGAGCAGTCTTCTGTAAGATAATCTCAGTGAAGATACCAAAACAAACAAACAAAGAGTCCCATGTCCTGGGTTAGTTGGAGAATTCAACAGATACACAAGTTACAGCATTAACTGGCTGCTGCTGAGGAGCCTCATGGCTGCAGCTTCAGCCCTGTCCTGAACTAAAATGACCAGCAATTGGTTAAAAATGTAAAGCAGGTTTCCAAAGCAGCTTGTAGCAGCGTGGGTGCCAAGAACAGCTGTTGGAGCTTGCCCCATAGGGTTTGGTTCTTCACAGATGCTGGACTAATTTGGCACCTGATTTCCCAGGCTGGTGGTTTACACAGCAGCTGACAGCGTGCAGGGTTGGGATGTCTGGAACGTGTTCACTGTGGGATCAGGTAAACCCTGCTCCATATGACAAAGAAAAGTGGTTGCCAGAAGGGTGTGGATTACGACTTTGAAAATGAATGCTTGTTATGTTCCCAGATCCTGGGCAGCTCTTGCTGAGGAGCCTGTGGGCAGGCTGTTCAGAAAGCCGGGTTTGAGTTCCATGAGCTGGTGGGGAGTAGTGGGCTAAGAAGCACAGAGTATGAGGATCACAGTGTGAAGTCCTTGTGGAGCTGGGTCTGCTGTGCAAAAGCGTGTTTTCCCTTCCAGGTGGCTAAAAACCTGAATGAAAGTGGGATTTATATTCCCAGGAGTTAAATGCCTGTAGCTGTCTGTTTTGAAGTTGAGGAGAGGAGTTAGAGCTGCTGACGGTGGCAAATACCAAAGGACTGGAAGCGTGTCCCTGCTCTAATAACTCATGCTAATGCAACCCAAAACCTCCACCATTCAAAGTCAGGGGCACTGCAGGCATCCCAGCTCTGAGAGTAGGGCAGCCATTCTTCACATTCCCCTCCAGCACTCAGAAAGGGTTGAAGTCTCCCAGGAGCCCCATTTTTCGAGCCCCAGCCTAACAGCCATATGTTTGAGCACTGCCTTCCCCCCCACTGCCAACACTGCTGCTCACATCACTTCTCATGGAGCTCTGACTTCTCCATAGCTGAGCTCCCAACTGTTCTGCTTCCTCTTTGCACCTTTTCTTTCCCAGCAGGTTCAGAGTTTTCACAGCCTGTACCCTGTTAAAGCATGTGCCATGTCTCCTGGGGTCTCTTGTGGGAACCCTTTTGCTCCCTGGCCTTGCTGTCTCTGGCAGGGTTATTGCACTCTGATAGTGAAGCCAGCCTGCTGTTGGTCCTCCAGCCCTGCTCACCTGCCCTGCCACTGCTCAGAAACCTGCTTTCCATCTGCTCCCACTGCTGCTGCAGAGTCACTTACCAAGCAGGAGTTGATCCTGCTTTGCACCCTGGAGGGGAGCCCTCGGAAAGCCCTTGCAGCCCCACTCTTTCTAATTTCAAAGTTGATGCTCACAGAAAGTTACAAGCAAAACACCTGTTCCAGAAGTCCCTCTCCAGGGTTGTGTAAAAGCATGGCTTGTGGTTTCCCATCAGCCAAACCAGCTCTTGTCTCCTTGTGCACACACGTGAATAACAGGGGGACAGACACCCCTTGGCTGGGATACTCTCAGGAGGTGCTCTTGGGTAATACGAGCACAGGTGAGTGATAGAAAATGTTCAGCTGGAATAAATGTTGGAGTAAACTTCTGTGAAACACTCCTGGGCTAAGCAGTGTGTCTGTACATCCATGATGCTTTGTCCAGTACCTTTGGAAATCCTCATTAAACTATCATCTGCTCTTCTTCTCTCAAAAACATCCAGTGGTGAAAAAGATAGTAATCCCAGAGATCTCCTCTTATTTGGTAAGCATCACACAGGACAAAGAGTCTCTGCTCCTCCAAAGTTTATTTCTGGGGCTGAGAAGCTGATAAAACACTGGTGAACATGAAAAAGCAGCAAAAGAAAAAAACCTCCAAGACAGCCCAGTGGAATGAGAGTAGCAATGGTTATAGCCAACCAGTACAGCAAACCTTTGAAATTTGGTCCCAGTGCCTTGATAGAAAGCAGAGCTTTACCTCTTATTTTTGTGATATTTGGGAACAGAACCCCAGGAGTTGCAGACATTTGCTGTGTATCACCTCTTGTCTCCCACTGACAGCTGCAAAGCATCTCTGCTGCTCTTCCCTGAAAAAATAGGATTGCACATTGTGTGGTTGGTAGTGTTCCTGCCTCTCTTCTGGTTTTTTTCCCATCCTTTTGTTCTCCAACCATAGCCCAGTTCTGGCTATGGAATCTTTTGTCTCATGAAACATGTTCTTCCAGCAGCTTTTGTAGACATTTTCTTTGGTACCTGCAGTCCCTCAATGACAACTGCAGTTTTGGGGAAGCTTGAAACAGCCCAATGATTTCTCTTGATGCCTCTTGAAGTCAGTGAGGTTTGTGCTTGATTTTGTGAGGGGCAGGATCCAAGCCAAAGTGTTTGTTTTCCAGGTAAAAGATCAGCAAGAATCAACACTGCTCTCTCACCACCTTTCTTTTTCTTCCTCTGTGCAGGAATGGACATACACATACAACCACCACGTCCGCCAGCAGCAGCTGTGTTTGTCTGTGTACACCCTCTTCCCTGGTTCCCAGGTGCTGCTGTCACCTTGTAAAGAAGGTGACAACAAGCAGGTGAGCCCTTTTCCCTGATGCCCCATTTTCTTTGAAATTCCCTTTCTTTCATCACAGTATTACCGCACATTAAATGGCCTGTGCTCTGATTTCATCTGGGAAGCACAGTCAATTTGGGAGTACAGACTCTGGCCTGTTCAGCCCTTTGCCTCTTAAATGAGTGTGTTGATAAGGATGTCTATTAGCGAGGGTGGTGATCTGGATACTTCAATGCAGAAGTCAAACCCAAACTGGCAATTTAGTTCACACGGGCTGCCAGTCAGGCAGCAGATGCTAACATTTCCCTGCAGTTAATCACTGAGCTGGCATTTGAACCAGTGACCTGGGGAAAAAGCTGTTAGTAATATATTATCTCCCTGAAGCCAGGCTGAGGCCGAGTTAAATTAGTGTGCTTCTGATGGGACGAATGCTGAGCGTGAGCTCTGTCTGATGTGGGTTTGGGGACCTTGTACTTGACAGCATCAGGCCACAAAGGCTTGATGACAGCTGTCCTCTTGATGCTGGAACAGTGCAGTAAAAGCACGGTGGGGAGGAAGCTTGTTCACCTGTTTCTCCTGTCGTGGGTCTCCCCTCAGCGCTGGGGCAAAGTCGGGTCACACATCGAGCACATAGCTTCACGCTTCTGCTTGGACACTGAGACCATCGGGGACACCCACGAGAGCATCAAAGAGCTCGTCATCAACCCCTGTGAGAGCACAGCCATGAGCCAGCGCTGGGACATGGTGATGTCTTGACCTGCTGGAGGATGTGCGCGGCGGGGACGGGCAGCGGGACGTGGCTACGCGCGGCTGAGATGCACCGGATGGGGCTCAAATCCAAACCTTCAGGGTCCCTGTGTGCTGTGGGACAGGAGGAGAATCACTCAAATAAAAATGGGACACGGCACTCCAGGTGGAACAGCGGATGTTGACTGCCAGGCATGCGGCTGGTATTCGCCTGGTCAAGGAGGAGGGATGGCAGAAAAACAAGCTTGAAATGTTTTAGAGGGGTATTGGGGCTCCTGCAATTGGCTGTACAGAACTTCAGCATGCACAGCGTTGATTAATGTCCCTGGAAATGCAGGTAGAAGAGCCTTTAATGCCTAAAGGAAGCTTGGGCTGAGCAAAACAAGCATCTCAATAGCTCTTGGGGGTTAAGGTCGGTGCACAAGGTGGGATGTGCCAAGGAATGCTAAGAAACATCGCCAGGAATCAAGTGGAAGACACTGAATTATTTTTGCACTTTGCTGTGGATGTTTCTGTCTTCTGCAGGCAGCATGAGTGGAGCTGTGTTGCACATTTGAATTGGTACCTGATCCACGTCCATGTCGTGTATACAGAGGCAGAGCAGTCCTTGATGGCTGTGGCCAGGATCAGAACAGCGAGTGATGGGGGAATCCTGCTCTGTGCTAACTGAACACGGTGCTTGTTGAATCTCCAAAGCCCAAGCAAACAGAGGATTCACTGCGTGAGATTAAAGGATATACATTTCTGTCAGGCTGGGAGGAAAGGCAGCAACGTGATTATTTCTCCTCTCTGAAGGCCATGGGTCACTGAAAACTCCTCTAAAATTTTGCTATGTGTCTCTCACTGCTCTGCTTCAGATCTGGACTAATTCAAATTTTCACTTTTCTTCCATAAAAGTAATATTTTTGGTAATTGAAGGTAATTGTGTCATATTTTTGTTTCCCAATTTCTCAACTACAGATGAAGGGACTCCCATAAAATACTGCTACTGATGGAACGGTGAAGGTTTAACTTTTAATTAAAATTAGAGACTGCTCCAAGAAAGGAAAAGGGATATTACCTGGGTTTGCTTCCCAGTTACCTTTTAGCCCACAATGTAAGGTACTGAAGAAAAGGTTTGGGACTCCCCATCCACACTGGTGAGCAGGGCACCCTGGGCCATGATGTACCTCTCTCTCCAAGTCACTTAGCATAGCCAGACCAGGCAGAAATTATTTCCTCAGCTTTTAGAGGTGTCTTTTACCAGAGATCATGTCGGGTGCTGCCTCTCTGGGGGAGTGATGTGACTCCCTGAGGGGAGAGTAGGACAGATGACCTCAGGAGGGGTCTTAGGAATAGAAGACTGGAAGGTCCTTTCCAGCCTTTCAGGGCAGCTCTCACTACAGCCATAGGTAACAGGCTGTGCATCACCAAGAGCTGTGCACATAGTCTTTGTGTAGTAACGACTCTCAAAGAGAGCTTCCACAGGACTGTCAATGTGACTTGAAAAAAATACATCATTTCTGTCTAAAAATGCTAGGATTTAGTGAAAATCCTATCCTTTGTTTCCTGTGCTGCAAACTGCAGGTGAAATACCATAAGCTTTAAGCCTTCAAGTGCTCTCAGCATCCCTTCTTGAATAAATTGCTGGCTTTCAGGATTTTACTGCCTCAGTTTCTCCTCCCTCAGTGCTGGGAGAAAGCCATGTGTATAAATCTTCCCGGCTTTAGAAGCAAAACTAGTATAGCTCTTTATGTGCAAAAGGTCGCAATGTAAAATGCTTTTCATGTGCTGCAGTGATTACTAACCTCATCAAGCTCCCTTGGTGCCAGCCTCAAGGGCTTCTGTTCTGAGAGGGCTGGAGCAAGCTGTCATTTCATGGTGGGAGGTGGCACCACTCTGCCAGGAAACAAAGGGGAGCGCTTCAAATGGAATGGACCCATTTCACAAAGGAGGGCAGTGACCTTGGGCTTCTTTTTAATTGAACAGGGACGTATCACATCTACTTCTCACAATGGTGATGACAGGCAAGGGGTAGTAATTCCCTCTCTAGTGTTTACAAGGGAAGGCAGCTCCCGAGAGCTTGAAGCTTAACACGTTCACACCTGTACTGTGCCCACAGCCTGGCACTGCCCAGCAGCTGGCAACTAGATTCTGAAAATTCAAACTGCTGAACAGCTTGGCATGGGTTTTGAAGTTCAGCACCTGGCAGGTACACTCTGAGCAGGACCTCAGACCTATCTAGCTTTACTGTTTTCCACCAAAGCTGAAAATCTCCGTTCTCCTGACAGCCAAAGCTCTCTAAACTGCTCTTTGCCTTAGCAGAAACAGCTACCTCACTACATACCTGTGTGTGCTTGGGCACATGGAGCCATGGGACCTGCAGAGATGTGTTCTAGGAAGAAGTTGTTTGACCAGCTTTGCAGCTCTCTTGCCTTTTGGGAAACACAAATGCTATAGCAAACCCCTCCTATTCCAAAACATGCACTCAGTGATCACTGTGAACACATCTGGGGACAGTGGAAGGCAGGCAGTGGAGAGGGGGGCATCAGGCATGGTGGCCCCTAGCAGAGAGCAGCAGCCAAGTTCAGCTAAGTCTCTTGCAGGCCCAAGGACATCACAGGAGGTCTCCTCACAGACCTGGGGAGCAGCAGCACTTGTCAAACTGGTGATTGTGTCTCACACAGCCATCAGCTGTAACCCTTAGGCTACAGCTTATTTCATGGTCTGGGAAATGAGATTATTCCTATGGATCAGCAGTGTTTTCAGAGAAGCCTGAGAGTATCAGCCTGACTCCTGGGGAGCTTTATATAAAGCTGGCCATGGTCTGGCAGTCTCCAGAGTTAACCCCAGTATGGCATTTAGCAAATCTGCTTAACACCCCTGCAGAGAATCCTCGCATCATGTCAGGGAAAAGGTTAACTTGCTGCTGAAATCCAACTGATACCTTCAGGTTTCTTTCATTTATTAAAATACACTGAAAACAGATGAACTTTTCTTGCTTTGTGTTTTTTCAATGCCTAGACAAATGACTGTCATGCTGTGAACAGGTACAATGTGACTGATTGGGATCTAGATGGGCTCCCACGCCAAGGCTGCTGAAGCCCCAGCGTCATTTGGTAGTAATGCTTTTTGGTAGCATTTTGCACTGACTTGAAAGAACATAAGATAAAGCAGAAAATATGATTCTAATCCTGGCTGTTGAGCTTTGTGACAGCCTTTATGATCTCCAGGTAAGTCACTTCTTGTGCCTTGGGAAATTTAGATTCAGAGCAGGAAACTCAAGGCTAGAACTACTACTGGCTTTTAAAGGGCCAACTAAGGCTATCCGAAAAACTCCCAAAACACACCAGAAAAAGTCAAAAAAATCACATCCCCTCCCTCTCAAAGGAGATCCATGTTCCAATGAGAACAAATCTGTCTGGTTTTAGTTGGGCTGGAGAAGTCTTGCAGTCCTTATGTTGCTGCTTGTGTGATTTCTAGGTGTCTCATGCTCATCTTCTCTCTGCACCAGTGCAGTACCATAAGGTAACAACACAAATTATCTGGGAACCTCAGGTTCACATGAGGAAATCAGGAAATCACCTGAGGAGCCTCAGGTTACAACGTGTCAAGGTAGTGATTTAGTGGTAAAGAAGTGGAAACTGAATTTAAAGATCTTTGTTTATCCAGCAATGCAACAGCAAAATGGGGCTGGTGGATGAGGACTGGAGAACTGGTGGTGGTTCAAGACAAGCACAGCCCTGAGTGCTAATCCCTTCTCCTGCTTCTAGGAGTGGCTTGGGATACCTTACTTCATTTCCCTGCCACAGTTCCCCAAAATTTTAGTGAAGACTGGGTGTCTTGAAGAGAGAAAAAGCCAAGGATTAGTTTTTGTTGAATGCAACACCAGCAGTACAGGCTGGCAGTCTCCATGGACTCTTTTTATCTGCCTGTACAGGGTCTGGTTCAGATGGAGTTCATTTTCTTTATAACAGCCTGTAAGGTCCTGTGGTTTAGACTGGTGACCAAAACAGTGTTGATAACACACAACAATGTTTTAGTTATTGCTGTGCCTGCACAGTGTCAAGGCCTTCTCCATCTCACTCTGCTGCCCCTGTGAGGAGGCTGGGACTGGGGTAGAGGATTGGGATGGGGGACAGCTGGGACAGCTCCCCCAAACTGACCAAAGACACGTCTCATACCATATAATGTGACTCTCAGAGGTAAAACTGGGAGAAGTTCTGCCACAGGAAGTCTCTACCTGGCTGGGCATCAGGCTGCAAGTGACTGACTGCCTTTGCATCACTTGGTTGTTTTTGGGGTTGTTTCATTTCATTTTCCTTCATGACTGTCTTTATCTTGAGTCACAAGTGTTTCTCACTTTTGCCCTTCAGAGTCTTTCTCCCATCCTGTTGGGCAGGGAGGGAGGGAGTAGGGGCTGAGCTGCCAGACAGGGTCAGCCCACCCCTGTGCCCTCAGCAGACCAGGGTCTGTGGTGTAACAGGCTGGTGTTCCTCGTGGCTCAGGCTCTGATCACAACTCTGCAGTGCAATCTGCACTGCTCACATTTCAGATTTTAAACGCTTCAGTGAAAAGCTGGGGGTTAGTCTTGTTTGTAGAAAGGGTAAAGGAAGCAAAGTCAAGGAGGTTTCACACAAGCAACAGAAGAAACTTCTGCTGCTAATTAATGTTCTGGCAAAATTAATTTTGAATGATTGGTCCAGCACCAGTTTTAATGTGCAGCTGCTTTACATGGCTGCAGAGTTAAAGGAAGCCTGTGGTATGGGTGTCCAGCTTATGTTGAGACTTACATGCTGAAATCCAGTGGCATATTTCCAGATTTATGGATGTCCAATGTCCACTGTTCTGTTTCTCACTGGAAGTGCCTTCAGAACCCTGTAAGAATAAAAACCTCTTGCAAGCTACTGCCTCTCCAACTGAATCTAATTAAGTGTCGAATGGAGCTGCATTTTTGCACAAAGCTGACAAAAAGCAACACACAAATTTACAGGTAAGAATGCTCCTTTTGTGGAGCTGGGGGCTGTTTTGTTTTCTCTGATACTGCTTGGGCACTAAAGAAACCCAAACTGGTTCTGTGTGACGTACAGAAGAAGTCATGATGCGGTTTCAGGGCTGGGTTTGGCATAAGCACTCGTGTAATAATTATCTATCAACTGTCCATCACAATGAGGGATGTCTCTCATTTTCCTGTGATTTACATGAAAAAGTGTCCAGACAAGGTGTTGCTACTGCAGAGGGTTAAATTCAGTTGTAAAACCAACCAGCCATCCAACCAGCCAAAGAGGATAAAAAGGAGAAGGAGTACTGAAAGCTTGTATGTAACCTGAGAGATGTAATGAAGCAATGATATTGCAAAATTAGGGCTGTTCTCAGGGTGAAGGGCTTAGGAGTCTGCAAGTCAGTAGGAATGTATTTAGGGTTATTTTTAAGAGTCCTAGTGACTTAGAGTTGCACCATGGGGACAAGTTTATAACACAGAACCTGAACAAAGTCCCCCCAGTCTACAGTTTTCTGAAAGAACACAAACCTCTGCACTGCTCCTGTGGCCCAAGCTGTGCTCATGTCAGGTGTTCAACATGCACTTTGTGGTCCTGACTAACTCTGGCCGTGGAGACACCTGATGATCCACGTGTCTGTGTTTCTGCAGCAGACAGATAAAAACCCTGCCTCCTTTTCACAGCTTTGGAACAGTTGTGTGAGCCTCTTCTAATGGAGATTGGCATCCTGGTGCTGTAACGCTGTTCTGGCATTTGAAATGTTTTCAGAAGAATCAGTGTTACAAGCACTTTGAGCAATTTTCATGAATTCTGATCCTGCTGACAATTCCTGGATCATGCCCATGGACGTCCAGCCTGTGTTACGTAGCAGAGATTATTGTTTTCTCTAAATGCAGAGTCACATCCAAAGCCTATGTGTAGTCACAACCAGATCCAAGGGTATTACTGACATCAGCTCTGACCCTCTTGGCCTAAGCCCACACAATTTAGATGGCTTTTACAAATTTTACTGGACTCCAGCTGCCTGAGGCCACTGACAACAAGGACACTGTTCTCACCAGAAGCAAAAGAACGTGGTGTTGGGAAAGGGCACTTCTAATCCTCATACTGAGGCTGCTATGACCACCTTACTAATCCTTGGGAACTTGATCTGGGAGGGAGGGGGCTGTGCAGAAGGCAAGGTGAACAGGAGGTTTCCTGGAGGTTTGGCAGTGGTGGGAAGCACTGGCTGATACTGGAGCTGATGGGGGGCAAGGTGGGTGGGTTTACAAGATGTGGAGGTGTGAAGCTGGTGAGTAACCAAGGAGAATTCAAATGATTTGAGCATGAAAACACCTGCACCCAGGGGTGCAGAGAGTCTGGGTGGACCTCAGATCAGCACCCTGCTTTTTCAGGGGGGATTTATTTTGACTGATAACTGATCCAGTGCTTGAAATGGCTGCCCCAGAACGCTGTAGGGGTTAAAAGGAATTTGCTTATGTGGTCACAGCGTACTTTCACTTCTGTTAACGGAACTGTTATTAGAGTGGCAGTGGATTATTCAGTGGCCTGGATGTGAAACCTTGATTTGGACACGGCCCATATGTTGATAATAGGCATTGCTTGTCCTGTCTCTGCAGCTGTGCATTGCCAGAGTATGCATGGGTGTGTTTGCAATGGATCCTCGGCGTGAAGGATCGCAGTCATTGCATCTTGAAATTTATTTTTTCTACGGAAAGCTGTTTGAAGCAAAAACCAATTTGGTTTGTAGAAACTACATTAGAGATAAGAAGATATCCCTCAGAGTGCATGAGATCACCTTAGAAGACGTTTTCACCCTACTGAGAGTAACAAGTCACACAATAAAAAGAATTTCTTACAGCTGATCTGATCTCCACCCATCTGTGAGCTGGCTCTGAAATGAGATAAACCTATCTCCTCTAATTCAGGACAGGTGTATCATATTTCCCAATCACATTACAGAGACTAGGGAGGCCTGGTGGTGTTAACACTGAGCATACAACCTGGGCAAGTGAGGTAGCTTTATCTACTTTGAGGGTCTGGCCTTGTAAATAAGATGTTTAAACTGCTCCCACTGATTTGAAGCTGATCTGTGAGGTTGTTCCTGTGCTGCTACTGAGTAAGTAGTGGCTGTGGATGGTCATCTATGTGGCTTTCTTTTCTTTCTGGATAGACTTGGTGTCTTGTTATCTTCTGTCTAATTCAGTCCTTCCAGTCTGGTGCTCAGTTGGTTCCTGGTTGTTTAGATAGTGTGGTAGCCAACCTACAGAAAGAGCAAAACAGAAAGCTTGCTTTAAAGGGAAAAGCAGTGAGGGGAAAAAATAAACACAACAAACCCACTACTTTTTACTCCTTCCCTTCTCCCAGTCTCTTGGTGTTCTGTAATAGGTATCCCTGATGTGTACTAGCATCTAATTTGTAGGGTATCTAAGAGGTATCAGGGCTTGGGAAACCACAGTGGTGTTGAAGATACAGGTGGATTTGCAGTCCAACTCTGGGCTGGAGCCATCCCTTCTCTTCCCTAAGCACAAGGTTGTCAGCTCCAGTTCTAAGACTGGGTATATTTTGTGGGTCCTGAGTTGCCATTTTCCCTCCACATAAGTGTCAGGTTGGTTCAGGAGCACTGAGAAGTTTCTCCAAGCAGGAGCAGATGGATTCCTAGCAAGAGATGCCAACTCGGGTTGTCCATGAGACTACTGGGGAAAAGACTGTGGCTGACCTGGCCTGGGGCAAGCACTGGCTGTTCTGCAGGGAGCAGGGTGGCATTCATAGCTGGGCTTGTTGCTTTTGATGGCAGAAAGCAAATCTTCTGTTGGCTTGGCTGCATACAGCTGTGGAAATGAAAGATGCCATGTTCATGTATCACAATAATTAATGTGTTGTCAAAAAATGCCTGAGAGCACAAGCATCCAGAAGGAAAAGGAAAAGTCTGCGGTGCCTCAATTGCATTTTGTAATAAGTTACTGGACTGGGGAAAGAAAAAGAACACGTTCTTAACCTGACTTCAGCTTTCTGTGGGAAATAATGATGGCAGAGCTGTGGGTGGGCAGATGTGCAGGAAGGGACTGTGTGCTATCCAGTCTGTGCTTGGAAAGGGCAGCCCTGAGCTGCCTTAAGGAGAGGCAATGGATCCAGAGTTGAGAGCTCTGCTTGCTCTATCAGGGCTGTGCTGGGCCCCAGGAGCTGTGGGGGCTCCATCAGTGCTGGCTCTGGGGGATGTGTGGTGGTGTGCTGGGCCCCCCTGGCCGTGCTGCACCTTCCCTTCCTGGTGTGACACTCCTGGGGCCTGATGCCAGTCCCAGCACAGCCAGGGGGAGCGCAGGGAGTTCCCTTTGGTGGGAGCCAGAAGCCAGGTCTGCTCAGGCAGTCACAAGTTGTTCCTTGGAGGCTGCTCTTCCTAGGACACCTGGCTGTGCCTGCAGCGTCCTGCAGTTGTTGGCATATTATCAGCTAATTTAAAATTACACAATCCCTTATCAGAACATGAGACCAAAGGGTGTTAGTGGGCATAATGACAAGGAAGGCTTTATGAACCACTTCATGAAGCCAAATCCTCAGGAGCTATTGAGGCTGCAATTAGATTTGAGGATAATAAGATTTTTTTTTTCTTTCTTCTTCTTTTTCCCCATCTTTCTTTCTGGTAGCAAATCAAGGGAAAAATTGGAGCTCTCAGTTCATTCTTGTGTGTTCAGAGTGTGGCTGCAGGCTGTACTCAGTAACACAAAGGGATTACAACTTGATATCGAGTAGCCTGGGAGAAGTGTGAGCATGAAAGTACAGGGGTGTGTTTTACTGTAGACCATGTGGATCCCTTATGGATGTGCCTGGAAAAGGCCTCCCAAGCCTTAGGAGCAATTAATAATGAAATCAACTAATAACAAAATCTGCAATGTGAAGAGAAAACTAGCCAGCATTTTGTTATGGGGAGAAAATGAGCAAACCAGCAGGGGACATGCTGATCATGTCTGATTCATGTCGTCTCTATAATCTCAGCTAAAGTTTTAACAGCCCAGGAAGATGAATTACCTACTCTAACCAACACAGGGATCAGCATGGGGTTTATTAGAAGCAGGCTATCATTTAACAATGTCAGGAGTGTATTTATTATTAAGCAGTAGACTCCACAGTCTAAATGGAAAACCATCACTCCTCCTTAGACACCAAACAAGGTATGTTCATAAAGCCAAATGGCCAATACATTGTAGTGCCTGAACACAAATGCACAGTCTGCTTTACTGGACCTCAGGGCTTTCTATGTTTAGCTACAGACTAACAAACCAAAGTGTTTGAAGCTACTGGAGGACAAAGCTGTACACCATATGCTAATTTTGACTCTCAAAACTCCCTGGTGACTTCATTCCAGTGAAGAAAGAAGAGAAAGAAACTGGAGAAAGAATCCTGGGTTCACCACAGAAGGATTGGTTAAAAGTGAATGCTTATGGGCCAGGGTACACAACCCTCTGAAAGGAACTCTTATTTCTAATGTGCATAGTGTACTTTCAGCTCAGAGATTGCTCAGTCCTTCCCTTTTCCTGGAGCCCAGTGCCTTTGTCCATAAGAAGATCAATCAGTAAAATGTCTGGTAATACACAGTGAACATTTTGGTTTTATTTATCGCCACATTAAGATACCCAGTATGGAAGCATAAATAATACAGTTCAAGTAAACCACCACTTAATGTAGTAATATTTCAGGCTGGATTTGTGGGAAAGGCTTGGGGCTGGCCATGTTTTCAGTCCAGCTTTGCAAATCCAGAGTATTTCTGGACCAATAAACATACAATGCTCTCAACCTGTAGCATGGCCGAGGAACTCTTAACATTTTGCAGTTCTGCTCTTGCTGCATGGTCAAACAGCAACCACAGCAACATCTTCTGCTCTAAATGTGGGATAGAGTTCCTGGGCACAACCATCTGAGTGATGTGACTGACTGTGATTGTGGGCTGCCACAATTGGCTTTGAACATCACCAAAAAAATCTTTCCTTTGCAATTTATGAGGCCTGATCAGCCGTATTTTTAACATGTCCTCCTAATGGCCCTGTTGGGAGATACCTTGAAATATGACAAAGTGGATTTCAAAATTTAGAAGCCAAGCTGCAGAATGAACTGGGAGCTGAGTCAGGGGTGGAGCAAATACATCAGACTAATTTGTTTCACCTGTTTTTATCAGCTATCTGGGAATACTTGATTTCTGAGGTTTAAGCAATATTATGGAAATTTCTTAACATTTCGTGTCACTTTAAATGAGTTTATTTAATTTCTCAGATTAGGGATTTGTGAACGTACTAGACTAGAAATGCAAGGTGTAAATTATGCAGAGTTAATGTTCATCTTTAAACCTGCTCTTCATCAAAAGTTGCTTTGTGAAAAGAAAAATGAACCAGTTGACTTTTCTGTTCCTCATTATTGTCTTGCGCTTGAAAAGAGAAACACTAAAGCCAGTCTTTGCATCTTGGTCTGAGATATATCTTTTGGTCTGAGGCATGGATCTGGAGGGTCTTGCTGTAACAAGACTTTTTCAGTTCTCTTCACCTTCAGTGTTTAATTTGTCCATTCAAATTTAAAGTCCTTTTGTGTTTCATTGCCATTCCCATCAACTGCTTCTGCTGCTACTGTTCCCTGAATTCCCCATAACCATTATCCCTGATCAAGTCATAAAAGCAGATATGATACCATCTCCACAGGAATGATTTTCATCTAGGTGTGATGAATACCTCTTGCACTGCAATAGCTTGGATTCAAGCCATGCATAATTTTTGCATTAATTATGTCATTACTGTTTAATTGCTGCAATTAGCAGGATCACTTTCTCTGAGCCATCACTGTCATCATATGGCCTCCACATTATAGCAGGATCCCACCTGTTGGGGCACCCTATGCAGATGTATGGGGTGTCCATGTAACAATATCAAGAAGCTGTGCTCACCTGACCACAGGAAAGGGAATATCTGAGCTAATACCTCTTTGTGAAGGCACCTAAAACCCTGCAAGGTGACCTGCAAAATGGTGCCTCTCTGAAATGTTTCTTTTTTATGTCCTTTTTCTGTAGCTTCAGATGGCTACACAAAGTACAGGAAATAGGGAATAAGGTCTCAACCTGAATTTTAAGGAGCTTCATAAACTCAATTTATATGCCATTGTGACAGTAAGTGCCACCTGGAGGTGAGAGGCAGGTTGTTTAGGAAATGAAGACCAGACTGGGACTGTGTGTCAGGAGGCAGAGTGACAAGGGTGTGACCACACTCTCCCAAAGCACTGTAGCTGGTCAGCTCATGCAGAAAGGGATTCCCTTCAGAGCTATTAGGGTGATGTTTCTGGAAGGTCTGAGTGCTTCCTGCCATCTAGTGAAAATGCTAAATGGTGGACTAATGACAGGAGTGTCATCTGTGAGTGCTTTAGGAATCCACCCCCACCTAAGCCCCTGCTGCATGTGCAGTGGGGGGTCTGTGCAGAGCCACTTGTGGGTTTGTAGGACCTCAGGGAACCCTGTCAGGATGAACCAGATGGAAGCATCTCACAGGCAGGCATGAGAACCTCTGTTTCCATCTTACAGCAGGGCTGGCCACACCACAAATTGTTACACCTCCAAACCACATCTTTGCTGTTTCTGACTTTTTTAAGGTAAAATTTTCAACATTGCTTCTTGTCAGTCTTCTGCACTAAATTAAAATCTATTTGAGATAATGTCAGAGGGGTGGCAGTGCAGCAGGTTATTTGTTAATCCTACAGCTATAACACCTGGAAAAAGCTGCCAGGGCTAGGGTACACTCATGGTATGAGACGAGTACCAAAGTCTGCATTTCCATTTTGCAGAGAGGGAAGGGCTTGTTTCCCAGAAGTAATCACTCTTCCAGTAACCTGACCAACCCTCGAGAGATTATACAAATTAAAACTGCATTTTCTTTTTCAGAAGCAAGATTAGCTCTTTAAGGAGAGTCATACTTTGTCTGTGGTTTTTGGGCTCGGGAGGTTCCTGGCTGTGTGACTCTCAGGTCTCACATTCAGCATCAAGCTGTCTGCTAACAGCACCATCAGCCCTCATTACTGCAAAATATCCATCAAGCAACAAGCCCTCGTATCTATTTAGCAGCAGGAGATCCTTATCCAGGAGAAGTGTTCTGCCTTAAGACATTCTGCCTTAAACAAGGGTCAGCCATCCTGCCAAATGCATAAAACTCACTTTACCTAAACACTTATTTTGAGTAAAACAGAGAGAAAAACAACTTCTTGAATTGCTTTTAATTCTTAGTGAACTTTTACTTTTCTTGTCTTTATTTTTTTTCGGTGCCTGTGATGAGAAAGCT
>VXBC01009926.1:29222-79524 GCA_013399945.1 Ploceus nigricollis | reverse complement strand
TTTGCAATGGCAATGGCCCTGCTGGGAGTTCTTCTGATTGTTGCATTCATTTGAGCTTGCTTACACAGACAAAACTCACTCAAGCAAAATCACTGCTGATCACTCTGCAAGTGGGAATGATGATGAGGTGACAGTTATATGGGCTCAGTTTCATGGGCATAAACCATCTTCATTGGCTGGAAAAGCTGCCTTGGGAGGAGTTCAACCTTTTCGTGTTTGTTTCAAGCGCTTAGGAAAAAAGGCAGCAATTACAGCACGTGGCTTTAGGTCACGTTAAGTCACCCAGTGATGAACATTTATGCCACATATTACCAGCTTTATAAACTGCACTGTTCTGTGCCAGTGGTTACACACTGTATAGGTAATTGTAAAACAAACTCCATATTCCAATTGACACCCTTTCTAATTACATCTCACCTTCATTAGGCTATTAAAGTGATAAATGCTAGCAATTACATTGAACTCCAGTGAAAACCCTCTGTCTGTGGTGTGAGTGATTTGCTCAGGAGCCCGGCAGAATTCTACCAGTGGAGCGAAGCTCTGAACAAAACAACCCCAAAAAAGGAAAAAAAAAAAAAAAAAGTTGGGTTTTTTTCCCCTGAAAAACAGCTCAACTGATTAGAGAGTATCTGACACCAAAGTCCATGCCCAGCGTTGAACAGCACGGCTGGATGGGGCCGATCTGCCAGCCATGAGCTGCAGCTTCTCCTCGTTTTAATTGGATCTCTGTAGGAGGGGGAAGAGTGAGTGGGTCTGGCACGTGCTTCAGTGTGGCACAAGGTGTTCTCATTCAGCACCAGTGGCTGTTCTGTGGTTGTCCTTTGCACATTTTGGCCCTCCCATGTTCTTGCACAGATCTCCCTCACCTGAAGGGACAGGATTCCTGGGATAGGCATGGATGGACATCTTTGCTATCTCTGTGTGTGTAGGATTTAAGTGTGCATGGTCATCTGTGTTCTGGCTCAGGTGTGGTCTCTCCTGCATGAGCCAGACATAGGTGGGAAGACAAAAAGCTGCTTTCTGTCAGAAGGATGGGATGTGGCATAGCCCTGGATGGTGGGGGAAGCATAAGGAGGATTCCCAGGTGTTGAGCTGCCCTGTGGCAAGGGTGCCCTTGCTTTCCTTCCTCCCTGGTAGCCCCTTCTAGAGAGCCAGGGAAAAGAGCTGGTGATATCTGGGTTTTGGGTTTCTCCCTGTTGAGTGATTTGGGGGAGCAGAGGAGACGGGAAGGGAAGGGGCTTTTTTGCTCCAGTGCCTGCAGCACCTCCTCCCAGCCTGATGTAGGGAAAGAGTGGGGGGACACCCAAATGAGAGCCTTTCTGTGTGGTCAGGAAGTGGGACAGAGGGTTTGGGATCACCCTGCAGGTCTGCCCGGTTTCCATCTCATAGGAAATTTCATTTTAAATCCTCACAATGCTTTGTTGCAGCCTCACATGCGTTTCAGTGGAGACAGCAGCCAGCCGCCACAGGAACAGATGTTTCTTCTCCTGCAGGGTTGAGCCAGCCACAGGGATGGTGTGACAGAGATTTGTAGTTCTTTTTTAATAAATCTGATAACTTCTGCAGATTTTTTCCTGAGGGCTCCTGCAAGGCAACCACTTTTACTACCAAGAGCACAGCCTGAGCTGGACTCAGGCTTGCCCAGCTCCTCAGGGATGGTTTCTTGGGGGCCAAACAAGTGGGACTTCCTATGAGTAACATATTTGCCAGAGAAGGACAGCCAAAGTCACCTCCTCTTATTGTTCCTGATCTTTGTTTGGACAGATTGAGGGCTTCTCAAATGCAGTCGCTGTCTGAAATGGTTTGCTGAATGCGGCCATTAGTCATTTCTGATTTATGAATTTTTCAGTCTGCAAGCGCCTCAAAGTGAGGTATTTGAGATTCAAAATCCTGCCTGTGCTGATGTGTTGATTAGCTGGTCTGAATGCATTGAGGTACTTGATGTGTTTCTATTTTGTGACTAAAATGATTGTGACCTTAAAATGTTTTGTACTACTAAAAATAAGCCATTAAAATCCTTAGTAATTGGCCTGTGCCTTAAAAATATTATCCAGGGGTGGGAAGGAACAGCTGTGGGCTGCTTATTGACAAATGATAGCAGTGAACTTTCCCCAGCTTATTTTGACAGGATTGCTTTTTGATCTGTACATTTCCTTGCCATATCTGAGTATCTTGCAGAAGCACCCTGAGTAAAGCTATCACCATCTGTTTTATTATTTCTTCCATTATACCAGAAAAAGACACAGGTGAAAGAGGATTATTTGTTTTGGTATGAATGTCTTCTCTAATAAGGGCTGTTCCTAGCAAAGATTTCTGCATTTCATTAGCTACAGGCTGGACATTGCACTAGTGTGTTGATGTAAAAATTTTTTGAGTTTTCACCTAAATCATAGAATCTCCATATATTTTCAGTGACTCATGCTACACAATGTGAAATCTGTTTTCTGTGACTATTTTTTGTCACTAAAATCTTTTCTTAGAATACTACTTTTGACTATATTATTGCCAGTAAAATTATTTAGAGTGCATTTGTGGAAAAGTAGCATGAAGTTAGCAGGAACCCGGAAAAAAAAAAAAAAAAGAAGCCTTTTAAAAAGAGGAAAGATAATTTCTCAGAAAAACAACGCAGCTATTATAAGCCTCTTCCATTGAATACCAGCGTGGTGACCTCAAACAAGGATGTACAGAGCCTTCCTGAGCTACCCTGCCATTCTGAAAGGGACTCTCTGACTGCCACCAGCCTGGGGATGAGTTCTCTGGGTCACTGGGGGAAGAGAGAGAAAAATCAATGGGAGATGCCTGGTTCTGTGCAAGGGTGAAGTTCATACCTGGTGTAACCTTCTGTGAAACCAAAGGTGCTGGTGTGTGAGTCTGGGGCGGCGCTCCTGCGGCCCTGCCCCCTGCTGCTTAGGCCACAGGGGTGCTGGAGGGTGTTTGTGGGTGGTTTACTGGATCAAGAATAAACAGATGTGTGTCTGTGAGTCACAGCAACACCTAGCTCGGACAATGACAGCAGCACCAGTCAGCAGATGGTGTTCCTGTGTCCTGGTGACACCCAGCTTGCTGCCCATGAGGAGCCCAACCCCAGGTAACAGTCAGCAGGTAAAGTCATTGCAAATATTTACTTTTCAAGCACTTCTGACACAAATTTTACTAAATGGCCTTGCACAGATGCGGGTGCAATGTAGCATCTTGTGTTAAAGCTACCAACAGAGATGCAGATGAAAGGAAACACAGGGAAATGTTCAGGCATGTGGGCTTTTCTTCAGGTCTGAAAGTAACCCCAAAAGGTTGCTTTTGCTGGCTAGCAAAGCAGCACTATTATTTATCTACCAAATGGCAGTTTGCAGATGCCCATCCCCTCCAGCCTGGATCAGATGCCTTCTTCAGGGCAGAAAATAAGTCTGTGGTATGGGCACTGGCTCTTGGCCTCAGGGCAGACTCAGGCCCTTGGCATCTCCTTGGTATTTAGCAGTAGGGATGGAACTCAGTGTTTGTGGCTTCTTCCTGATGTGGCCATTGACCCCAGGAAGGGTTGGGGTGCTGCTGCCTTGTCTCAGATGTGCTCCAGGCTGCACTGAAGTTATTGGATTATTCTGTCCAAGTCAGTGGCCTTTGGGTTAGATCCTGGAGCCAGCAGGCACCTGGGCATGGTTTTATTCAGAAATCCAGGCCTTGAGCTAATCCCTGGTTAGAGAAACAAGATTTTTCAGGTGTATTTCTGAGATGGACTCTTGAGTCATAAACAGGAATTAATTTTCCACCTAAATGGTTTCTGATTTCGCTTTTGATTGTCTCCCTGTGAATGTTTCACCAGTAAAATTGTTGCTCTTCCTGCTCCCTGTTGATTGAGATGGGAGGGTCTAAAATGCCACCAGAAGAAGGGGCAAATAAAGGTGAAGGTGTGTACTTATAAGGAGGGGGAGTTAAAAAAGTGGCTGTATCTGCACTGGAGCTCTGTGGCCTGTATTGCTGACCAGGTAACACAAGTAGAACCAAGGCATAGAAATCTTCATAATACATAATTTTTATTATAATCACTTGGCTTTTCCTACAGCCCATAATCATGTTCATTAACAAAATGCCCAGAGATTTATGAAGTCTGTTAAAAAAAAAAAAAGTTAAAGATTAACTATTCTGAAACTTCCTTGGGTTTTTATATACCCAACAGTTAAAATACAGTAAAATGATTTTAATCATTTCTCATCCTGACACAGAATAATTGTTTGTTCTTACTGTTTGGATTACAGAGGTCTTCCAAGATCCAGTCGAAGGATCAAAGTCTTACTGTGTGAGGCACTGTACACACATAATAAATCTGTGGCCCCAAAGAAGCTGCAGGATGGGCTATTTTTCAGTTTTTGTCTCCCAGCAATGCAGTGATGTCTTTTCCCTCTCTCTTTCTCTGACAGTCCAGTTACTTAGTGCAAAACCCATCTTTGTGATTTCCTCCAATGCTCTGTGTAGCCCACAGTTAATAGGACCATCCCCAGTGCTTTGGCAGGAGGATATAAAGGGAGAGGAGAAGAGGAAGGTAATTCTTTGTTCTGGGAATCCGATCCATCACAGCCCGTGGTATTTCCTGCTCAATACCATTCTCTGTCACTCACTGGGGCTTATATTGGGTCAAACACATTAGAGTTGGATTCTCCAGCTAATGGCTACCAAGGCCTGCTCTCAGTGTGCTGCAACAAGCACAGTAATTGAAATTCAGACTGCAGGAGAGAAAAGGTTTAGTCTTCATCTTAGCACTTCACCCACTTACTTATACACAGTTTTCTCCTGGATGCAGTAAACAAGGGGCTTGATTCAGTATTGCCCCAAATCCCATATTAGTAAAAAAAATATGACAGTACATAAAGATCCCAGCAGTGATTGTTTTTAGGTTCAAAGTGTCTCAGCTTTTTGCTCTAGAGAATAAACTTTTGCTGGTTCACTGTGGCAGTCAAAGTCCCGGATTCGTTCCTGGGAGTTGCTAGATTCGTGTTGCCTTTTCCATTAGTGAGTCAGGAGAGCTGCTTCATTCAGCTCTGCTCTACTCTCACTCCCCTTCTGCATCTCCCTGTGGCTCACCAGCCTCAGAGTAGCTGGAGGAAATCAGATGTCTGGGAGAGGGACAAGACTTTCTCACCAGGTGGGCTGAGGGGGGGATGTGACTGCTTTTCATTCAGCACTTGCTCCATCTTAAACCCTCTCTTATATTAGTGTTGATATAGTGAGATTAGTGATTTGGGCTGGGATTTTCTAATAAGCTCACCAAATTTAAAATTGACAAGTTCTGTTTCAGAGCAAGTTAAAATTAAAAATGCACCAGGAATTGAGGCACTATCACGTTGTTTCCCAGTCTATCTTTACTCTCCTGGGTGCTTCCCAGCATGGTGCTGTGCCAGTTCTCACCTCAGTGGGAAGCAATCATTTCCAAGTCTGTCTCACCCTAGGGGTGGTTTTGCTGAGCCTTGTCCTCTCCTAGCGTCCCTCTTCCCTTTCAGCATTACCTTGCATTTTACACTTTTTTTACTGGATGGAATAATTTTCACAGAAGTCATCCTCTGTAAATTACCTGAGACTCTGCCCTTCTTTTCACAGTCTTGTATATTATGGCCCTGTTTCTATCCTGTGATTGTTACCCATAGCCTCCTGTGTTTGACCATGGAATTACACAGTTCAGTTCTTCTCTTCCTCCTCCCCCAAGAAGAAGGAAGCATTTAGAAATGTAGTGCAGTTTGGCTGGACAAGCTGAAGGCAGTGTCTGATGTGCTTCCTTAATACATTGTAGAATATAGATAATCAGTGAGGAACATTAGTTGAAATGTCAATGAAAAGTGACAGAAACATTCACTAGGGACCATATGCTGTTCTCTGCACTGGCATCTCACTCTGCATACATGGCTCTGAGCCCTAGCTAAGTGCCTTATCTAGCTATTTAAGGTATTTAATTAATACCTCAGATAGAGTAGCAATCCTCATTTTCCATGTACTGATAGAGCAGAGCAAAGAGAGCAGCCCTGTTATCAAAGCACACCGTGCAGCTCTGAGAGGAGCCTTTCATCCTGACAAAAGAGCTCAGGGCTGGAGCTGCTCTGAGGCAGGAAAAGAGAGCCTGCTGCCAGCACAGCATGGGGACAGAGGTCACAGAGCAGGGCCGGCCTGGGAAAGGTGGTGGCAGCCACCATGCCCGTGCTCCGCGGGCGTGTGGCAACCAGGTGGAAAAGGAGAGCAGAACACACAAAGCCTTTCTTTTCAAGGGAGCTGCAGTGTTGTGCTGCTCTGTTAGTCCATGCAGGTCACAGCTGGCCCCCCACAGCTCTTGGGAAGCAGAATTTGGGGAAAGCAGCTTTCTCCACTGGGGATTTGTCTGTTTGAACCCAGGCTGAGTCCTGATGCTCTGATTCTCAGGATGACTGCCCCGGGAGGGCACCACTGGGCTCTGTCCCTCAGATTTTCCATTTGTGTTCTACAGCTTCACCTCTTGATCTTTGCTTCTCTTCAGCTCAGGTGGGATTCAGTCCTTCACACGTCCTAGAGCACCCACCAGAGCCATGCTGCAAAGGGACAAATACTCTCTGGTTCCAAGTCTGTACAGTTATTGAAAGTTCATCCTGGTAAACCCCTAAACTCTTTCTATACAAGATCTTCTTGTTCCTTTTTTTTTTTTTTTCCCTTCCTCTCTTGCCAGCAGGCCTCAGCAGCAAAACTATCTCAATTACTGGAGGAGACCACTTCTGTCTGGAGCTTTTCTCCATGGATTTGCCACCCTTCCTATGCCTTGCAAATCAGAGGTCATATTCTCCTTTGGTTTCGGGCTGAATAAATCTAGTCTCCAGACTAAGCTGAACAGCCTTCTTTATGGGCAGTGTTTTGCTTTTTTCTTGTGTCAGTCAGATGAGAAAGCTCAGATGCATCTGGCTACAAAGTCATCAGGATGAGGAAACTCAGGCTGATGACATTTTGGTGAGGTTCTTCGAGGGTTTTTGCTCTCTGACCCTGTGATGTTGGCAAGTGCTGATGCTGTTACAAAAGCTGTGATATTACTCTTCTTTTAGCCAAAATAATTCTTAGAGACCAAATGGGTCTCTGGTGAGTGGGATACAAGGTGTGGACTCCTTTTTCAGATTAAAAACACCAGGTTTAGGTGCCCTGGGTTTACCAGGGAAACACAGCATGATCCTGGGAGCCCTGCACCATGCTCCCTGGGGCTGCAAGGAGAGCTGCCTGCTGTCCTGTCCAGAAGGCAGAAAAGATCTGTACCACGCTTAGCTAACGTGGTAACTGAGGTGAACACAAATTTTTTCTGACATTGCCATCAGGTCTGTAGGTATCTCCCCATCCCCTCTCAAGACAGCCTTTCCTTTTAAACTGCCTAGGTACCCTGCAGGTGTGTGTGCTTGGGTACCACTGCTTCAGGAGAGGTCGCCTCTGCTGGATCAAGGGAAGATGAAGCCGGAGTCATCAAAAACATATGATTTCTGCTTTTTCTAATCTTTTAAATTTGCAGGAATTTGGTGATGGGGTTGTTAGTTTGAAAGATTAATTCAATTTCTCCTTCTATGCCATTATTTGTGTTTTGTGGAACCAGCATGTTGAAGCAATGGCCAACACTGTCAGCATCCAGCACAGTTACTGTGTGGGGGAGAAGCTCCACCAGCACTTCTCAGAGGACAAGGCCAGGGTGTCATGTCTGTGGCTTCCAGCCAACTCATGGCCTTAATTCCCCTGTGACAGTATTAGGGTTTGCCAGAATTTAGCTTCAGATCCCTCTGCGCTGATTCGGATATGAACCCCATTGTCAGGTTTTGGGTATGTGCTGCAGGACATGGAATCCTAGAGGAGCTGTCTGGCTTGTCTCAGGTTGCAGCCCTGAATTTCTCCAAGTGTTGGATGTCTTGGGGGAGCAAGGAGGAGAGGTGGGCAGCAAGGAGGAAGGGTGGAATGCCAGCAGTACACTCCTGTTGGCACCTCACAAATGGCTGGCAAGATGTCAAGGAAGAGGAAGCAGTGCTGTGCATGTCAGCAGTCAGCAAAGACTGAGGCGAGGACTGGGAACCTCAAATGTTTTTAGTAAGCTGTCAGAACAATCTGCAGGCCAAGGATTCTCCTTTAGAGGATGGCGGGAATGTTTCTGGAAAACAAACAAATGTGAGACTGTCACAATCTGTTCACACCAAGACAAAAACAAAACAAAAAAGCATGAAATAAATTTTCTCGTACCCATGGGGCTTGAAAGAGGCTGGAGGCAGAAATGCCAAATAAGGGCTAATATGCTGATGAAAACAAGAGCTTCATTTTGATGTGCCTTGCACAAAGGGCTGTCTCTGGGACCCAAAAGCTGCTTATGAAGAGGTAGATGAAGGACATCAAGGAGAGAGGAATAAAAGTGCTCCTGCACTTACTTTTCCAAACAGCTGCTAGCAAGGTTTGGTGAAGCGAAGCAGCAGTGCTGTGACCAGGTGGGAGACCGTGTCACTTGCAAGGACAATGTCATAATGGCTCTGTTTAAAAAATGTTTTGATGTTACTGCTGGTGATAGGATGGGGTTACTCTCAAGGACAGTTTCACTGCTGGCTGCTGAGTGGCCAAACTTTTGTAGAGGTTTTGTAGAGATTCGGTATTCAAAGTGCTACGATATTCTGTTCCTCATTCAAATGAAAAACAAAGTCCAAAATTTCCTGGGAAATCACATTCTCAAAAATAATGTCAGACCAAATGCAGAGAGCTATTGCAATAACACTTGAAATCTTTTTTACAGAAAAAAGATTACATTATCCATTCTGGATAATGCAGAGATGAGCCGGAAGTGATGGGATTTTCATAAGCAAAAGTTGCAACTATTGCAAAATCAGAATGGAGCCCAATGGCGTTTTTGAAATGTTTGTGTCTTTCTCATGGTGAAAATTCATTGTTAGTGTCTTTCATGTTTGACAGAATTGCATTTTTCTGAAGGAAAAATATTCCACTGGGAAATTCTAGTGCTAATATGGGTGTCAGTAGCAGGCTGCCTATTTTTTTATTTTTATTTTTATTCTCAAAGAATTCCCACTGTGGTTCTGAAGTCAGTGGATATTTCTTCTGAAAATAGGGCTCTGGAGAGAGATATTTTTCAAACCAAACCCCCCCTCCCCCAAGTGGCAGTAGGATCTAGCTCTGTGGATTCATTATGTACTGTTAAGCAGCTGCCACATTTCACTCCAGCAACAGTTGTAGTTCATTTATGAGCAAAATGATTCATATGTGAATGTGGCAAAAGTGCTGCAGCTCGTGGTGAATTTGCACTGAGGAGCAGCTCGTGGGTGAGGATTGGGTAAAAACAGATGCTGAAGTAGGACTTTGTTACTTGCCTGATAGTTTTTACAGTCATAAAAGTTTATGTTTTAGAAGGGCAGGTCCTGCCAGAAATAGGAGTGCATAAACACAGAGCAAGGGAGCTTGTTTATGACTAATATTAATCATAGCTCCCCTGCATCTTGTGTAAGAGAAGCAAATAAATGGTAACACTTGACCTATATACAAAATTATGAATGAGGAAATGAAATGGATTGATAGTATTCTTACATTAGTCCCATAATGCAAAAACAGTGGGATGCCCAATCACTGCAGCAAATGTGACAATGATTGAAGGATGATTCCTCTTTTACACAAAACCTATTTGTATTCACTACCCTGGAAAATTTCCCAGCCTGTTTCTTTTATTTACCACGGTGTAAATTAGGAGCCTTTCTGCTAAAAAGAGTGTGATCTTCACAGGGGGAAGAGCAGCAGAAGTAAGAAATTAAGGCATATGTCTGAAATGTTGCAAAACATAACGGTCTTAATACTTCAGTGCAGAAGCTCTGTGGGTGGAGTGAGGAGAGTTCCCTTTATTAAGGCCAAGGCTTCCACTAGCACTTGGGCAAAGTCATGCAGTTCCTCCCCAGACATCCTTGGAAGATGATGCAAAACTGGCTGCCTCAGACATGCTGCTGGCTACTGTGCTGGTTTAAACTGGCTTAGAGTTATTTTTCTTTACAGTAGCTGGTATGGGGCTATAGTTTGGATTTGTGCTGAAACCAGTGCTGATAACAGAGAGATGTTTTTGTTGTTGTTTGGCAGTGCTTGCACACATCAAGGCCTTTTCTGCTCCTCACCCCACGCAGCAGTGAGCAGGCTGGGGGTGCACAAGGAGCTGGGAGGGGACAGAGCCAGGACAGCTGACCCCACTGACCAAAGGGACATCCCACACCACAGGGCACCTTGTCCAGCAGATAAAGCTGGGGGAAGAAGGAGGGAGGGGGGATGTTTGGAGTTACTGATTTCCCCAGTAACTGCTATGTGTGATGGAGCCTCTCTTTCCAGGAGATGGCTGAACACCTGCCTGCCCATGGGAAGCAGGGAACTAATTCCTTGTTTTGCCTTCCTTGGGCACACAGCTTTTGCTCTGCCTTTTGAGGTGTCTTGTCCTCAACCCATGAGTTTTTTCTCTTTTACTCTTCCAGTTCTCTTCCTGATCTGGTGGTGGGGGAGTGAGTGAGCTGACAGCTGCCTTTAGACCACGACATCCATCCCGAACAAGAGTCTACCCTCAGGAAAGCCAGGCAAAGAGGAGATATAAGTGTTTCATTTAAAATCTGTTTTAAAAGAGCCTCTGTGTTGTGCAATTTTTTTTGTGTGTGTATTTTTATCCCAGGGTAGAGAAGAATAAAGATTCACTAAATTCCAAAAAATCTGTGGTGCCAGCTGAGACCTCACAAGCCATGTGGGCTTCAGAGAAAACCTGGGTTCAACAGCACTTGTTGGTATTTGCCCTCTGGTGCCAGTACCCAGTGAAAGGGGAAGCTGTTGGTCCTTTAATTTGGGCTTTACCAGCCCTTTAGGTGGTGCCTTACAGCGCAGAAGTGGTTTTGATTTTTCAGTGATCCTTCAGCACCTTTTGTTCATGAGTAGATTAAACTGCACATCTACCCTTAGATGGATTAATGTCCCTGCTCTGCAAAAGCAACCTTTAACTCAGGGGAATTGTTGGCACTTGCCACAGTCTCACAGGGTACCACTGGAAGAAAATACCCCTGCTCTCCCAGTGCACAGCCCTGTGCACTTTACTCAAATCCTTCTGGGTTTTCGGTTTGGTTTTTTTCTTTTTCCTTTTTTTTTTTTTTTTCCTTGCAGGTTTCACAGATTCTTAGGGTAGCAAATAATCCCAAGGCTCATTACTGCACATAAATCCCTCAGCCTTCTGGGTTTCCTTCTCTGGAGCCACTGCAAAAATGGACACATCAATACAGCCTTCTGCAGAAAAGCTGACAATCTCAAAATGGGCTCATGCTGCAATAACTGAAATCTCCTGCCAGGTTGGTGATGGGGCTTTCTAATCAACTTTGCAATGAATATTTCTTAAATCATGTTAATCCAGCATTTAAGCAGCGATATCAGTTCCAGACAATGAATCCCCATACCTGGAGGGGGAGGTACCTGCCGTGTCCCCGCGGAGGAGGCGATGAGCAGCGCGCCTGCTGTCAGAGGAGCCAGCAGCTACGGCATTTATCACCTCACAGCTCCTTCGCTGCAATGAAGGAAATCTTTGCTCCCTGCTTCTGCTGCAATCAGCTTTTATTTATGTAGTGGTTATGGAAAACAGCTCTTAAAGGAAAACTGCACCTGTTTTGCCCTCTGAGGCAGATTTTGCTCTAATTTACATGGATCATTTCCTATTAGAGTTTGCTAAATGCTGGGGTCTCATGAGGAAATGAAAGCCCTTAAATAAGAGCAGGCAGAGTGCAGTACCCAGCTTTCAGACCCACAGAGCTATAATAAACACTGATGAAGAAGATGAACTGTCTTTCTCATGAGCACTTTTATGTTCTCATCTCCCATAGCTCCTAGGAACCAGCTGCTATGTGAACTGTTGACAGCCCAGCTCAAAGAGACTGCAGACCAAACAAAAGTCTTGTTCTGGGGAAATTCCTGAGTCGAGGTGATTGTAGGATTACTTTGGAAAAGTAAAGAACTATGGATTAGTAAGTTTTTCCGTTAATCCCCAAGGTGAACTTCATGAACATTCACGGCAGAGTAACTTTTCATGAACAACCTGTGGTAACTTGAAAAAAGAGGGTAATTTCTTGGGTCTTTGAGTCCCACTCCAGCTCAAAGCAGGTTGACTTCTGAGTCAGATGTTGCTGCTTATGTCCTTGTCCACGTGAATATCTCCAATATCTCTCTGGGCTTAGCCACTCTGAAGATCTTTTTTGTCTCTAGACACATGTAATTCTCCTTGCTGCTCCTTGTACCTTGTTGCCTCTGCCCATCTGCTGTGCACCTTCAAGAACAGCCTTTCTCCACCTGCTCTGGAACTTTTTGGATAGTAGGAGAGTGCAATTAGGTGTCTCTCCTGTCTGCCTGAGCAGCCAAACTCTCTGCTCTCTTCTCTCACATTGTGTGCTCCAGCCCCCTGACCATCCTGATGTGTTTCTGCTGGACTTGTTGCACTTTCAGTGCCCCCCTTACACTGGGCAGCCCCAAACTGGGTATAGCACTGCAGATATCATCCCAAAAGTACTGTGCAGAAGGGAAGGGTCTCCTGCCTTCACCCCCTGTGCTGCCACTCGTACAGCCCAGGGGGCTGTTGGTTTGCTTTATTGCAAGGTTGCATCACCATCTCTTGTTCAGGTGGCTGTACACCAGGACTTTTATTCAAATACATGCTTGCAGGCATAGGAATACACTTAGGATTGCTGCCAGGGAATGTGTCCCTGAGAACGTGCTGCCCACGTTGCCTTGAATTTTGGGCCTCTTTAGGCTGTCTCAGTTTGGTCTCCCAAAAATAAATGTTTCCACATTTTTGCTAGATACTCTTTAATTATTTGGCTTTGGGCTTTAGCATAATGGAGGTCAGTCCCTTCCTAAATAAAAGGATAAGTTCTACTTCCTCAGGCAGTCCTGGAGGAAATGAGCTGCCCAAGTGAACTGATGTGGAATTTAAGTAAGAGCCCAGCATAAATGCTAACAGGCATTGGCCTAAAAATATCTGCTGATTTTACTGCTGCAGAAAGAATGACACGCACCTCTGATAACTTGTCTTGTGGTGAGTCCTGCCAGGCTGTGCCTGGATCCAGAATGATTACTGCATTTCCTGGTGGTTTGAGGAGGAGAAAAACAGATCAGAGGTGCAAATAAACCTGTTTTCCTCTGAGAGTAACTGCAGCTGAAGGCACAGTTGGCCACAGGATGCTCTCCACAATCGTAGGTTGACAGACAATTCACTGTGCACGGCTAACAGAAGTGTGTGTGTGTGCATATCTATATATGTGTGTCTTCATGCTGCGATATCTATATGAAACTATTGCACCCACGCCAGATTGGTTGTTGAACTTCAGCTTGGTTACGTTTACTCAAGGCGTGGCAAAAGCTTCCCTATAAAGGAGAGCAGGGATTGGGCCAGCCCGTGTCTCTCTGTGGGTGTTGGCTGGAGTTACGCCGGAGGCGCTGCAGGTAAAAAACATCCCTTTGCTCTTTTATTTAGCACAAGATGAAGCAGGTGAAATACAAGTAATAGGGCTGGAAAAGCACCACAGACACATTGAGAGGGATTTGCCTTGGAGAGACAGAATAAATTAGAGTCCCTATCCTTAATGTTACCTGGAGGGAAAGAAAAGATGAATTTGCCATCCTAGAAGGAGCCTCCTTTGTAAAACGGTAAGTTGTCAGAAGTAATTGGATCAAGTGGGAGTAGAGATTCTAAGATGAGGAGGATGCTATAGTTACTGTAGGCTGATGTTAAATGAGGTAGAAAAAAGGTATCTGGAGCTGTCCTGTGCTGTGTATGCAAAACGAGAAGAAAATTGACTTAATAAATAGCCAGAAGGGAGTACTTCACAGGCTGTTTGGAGCAGAAGGTCGTGCAAGATGCCACTGGGAAAGTAATCTCCTGGAGGGTTGCCAGAGTGCCTGGCTTTGGTTTTGATTTTCTGTGGTGCTCAAGGCTTTTGCACATGGTGTGTAGAAGGAGCTGCTGTCCATCTGGGGTTTGGGACGCCCACATTCTGGTCCCTGCACTGCATCCTCAGCTCGCTGTCTCTGCAGGAGGCTGCTGGCTCTCATTTGTTCCTTCCTCTGAATGCTAGGAGGGATAATAAACTCACCCTTTCCTTCATTATAAGATAATTTTGGAACTGAGTCCCTGACATTTTTACAATGCTTCAAGTACATGAATGACAGGATCTTAGAAGAAAGAGTGCTGGTGTTACTGTAGCATATATTGAATTTTATGGGGAGATGAAATGTATCTTGATAGTTTGGAGTGTTTGAGAGGAAACAGGGGAAGAAGGGCTGCTGGCTTTTCAGCTCTTCTGGTACTCTTTGAGAAAATTAGTTGCTCTTTCTAAAGAACAGAAATTCAGCTAAGCCAACGTATAATGGAAATGTTTTGAGAAAATCAGTGGAGAGGAGAAGGTTCAGCTATGAAGTACACATGGTTTCTAATTGCCTATTTCTACTTTCTACTCTGTGAAAAATACCAAAGCCAGTGAAGGAAATTATGTCTGTACTGTGACATAAATCTTTATGCAAAGTGTGATTAGCTGTCAGTAGCATTTGCCACCATTGAGTACGTGATTATAGTCATGGCTTGACATCTTTCCTGAATGAGAGCTGGAGGGAGACAGGACACACCTTCAGTGCTGCCTTTTAAGCTGTTCAGTGCAGAGCATGGTGGCTGCCTGGGGTTCCCCCATGGATTTCTGCAGGAGTCACCAACCTTTTTGTCCTGCTATGCTCGGAAATTCCACTTTCCTTCCAATCCCTTCCAACTGCATCACTTGATCTCTTTTCATCCTTCTCTCTGTAGCTTTTCCTCTGCTTACCTTCTCTCCCTCCTTCTTTGCTGTTTGTCCCTTTCTCAGGGACAGACAACACGGATGTCCCTCTGCTGAGAAGGAAGAGGAACCAAAAAAGAGCAGAAAAGTTGGGTGTGATCCCCTTCTCCATTTCAGATAAGTACGTGTTTTGAAGGAAATCCCAGGACTAAGCAAATGTTTGTTTAGCCCATCCTGAATGTTTACCCCCTTCTGAATAATAATTTCTTTCCTTAGTTGAGTGGCAGTCTCTTTGTTTTCTTTAGAGTTTAACAATATGTCTGAACCAGATTTTGTGACTGTTTGAATTCCCTCCCTCTCTCCTTGCATCCTGTGGCAGGCAACAGTCCAAGGGCAACATCTCCGATATCCATTCCATTATAACTCTGTCCCTTGAAAGTCTTTCTGGCTCTTGAGGTCAGTAACAGTAAGAAGCTCCCCAACCAAGCAGGCAATATTCAGTTTTAACAACTTTTGTGACCTTTGCTGTTGCTGAAAGACCCGTGAGAGCCACGTGGGAGAGCTGTGGCCAGGATTCAGGATACTGCTCCAAAAGAGGCCATCAGAGAGTGTTGGAGCAGCCAGGGCACTGCTAGCCAGGTCCTGACCCCATGGGCTGCCTGCAGAGGGGCATGGGTGGGTGTAGAACTCCTGTGTCTGTGCTGATGAAGACATTCCTGCAAGGGAATAGTAGTTAAGTGTGTTATTTTCCTCAGCCTGGTTGCTAATTTAATCCCGATATGTTAAACAACGTAATTAAACACACACACACACACGCTGAAAACTCTTGTTCTCTGTCAGAAAAGAGGGAACGCATGTCAGACCCAGCCTTCAAGCTCTGTTAATTTTAATTTGAGCTTTGGAATTAGTAATCAGTTTTGCTGGAACACTGTTTCAAGAAATAGATCTTAGCATGCACGGAGCCTGGGCACAGTTTCAAATGAGTATTTGTTAAGAAGCCATTCCCTTGTCGTGTTATGGTACATTACATAAGATTTATTTCCATTGTATTAAAAAATGCAAACCCCAGGGGAATGCTCTCTCTTCTTGTTGGCCGAGGGTGGTTTTGGATTTTTTTGTGGGGCTTTTAATTAAAACAATGATATGCAAAACCACTTATTTGTTTAGGCTGTTGTTACCATCCCAGGAGGCTAAGTGGCTTGAAGCACTGAGAAAGGTGATGAGACTAAGTAAAAAGGGTGTAGGGAGGGGAGTGGGAGGCTGTATCACACCTTCATTGCAGCTGAGCTGTGTTTTTGACATGTGGGAAGAATTCACAATACAAACCTGAGGCTTTGCTCTTACTGAAGCCATCTGCTCTATTTGTGCAGCACCAGGAACATCTCAGATCGACAGATAAGTTTGTTTGGTAAAAAAGAGCCCTTTAATCTACAAAAAAAAAAAATAAACAACAACAAAAAATCAAACAAGCAAACAAAACCAACGAACTAAAAGAGCTATGGCATCCGGTTGCTGGAAAGTGAAACTAGGTGACTTCAAGCTAGAAATTAGCACAGCAAAGTTAATTAGCTGGAGGTGAGGCTTGCCCAGGGCATGTGGTGGATTTTCCAGTGCTAATTTATGGAAGCCAGGAGTTGGGAGCAGGAATCCCTGGATCAAGTGTGGTGGCATCTGTAAAGCAAGATGGCAGAGGAGGATCACAGGCATTCTGCCTTTAAAAGTCTGCTGATAAGGGGCTTCTCTTTTTATAGGGAAAGAGGCAAAAGGGGAAATATAGCTCAGGATAGTTAATATTTTGATTTTGTGAGGGCAAATGGGAATGAAGGATGAAAACTGGTGTGGACCCTGAGTCATGTTTATCCAGCAACATGTAATTCTGTGTTACAATAGGAGCTGAAGGAACCAGGAGGCAAGGCAGGCTGCACAACCTTCCTGCTACTTCTCTGAGCCCTGAAACCACAGCAGAGCCTTTCAGCTGAAGGAACATCCCCAGGAGGTGGTGCCCAGGTGTGTGTCTCTGTACATTCATGTGGCTCTGGGGAGCACACCTCAAAACTTGTGCTCTGGTTGGACAGAACAAATTGGTTTCTTTAAGCTCCAGTGCCACTGGCCTCTCCAAATGTGCAGGTTTTCCTCTTTCTTGTGTCCTTCTCCCACTCCTGTACTAAAATCTCTCCATCCCACAGTCCAGTGTCTCCGTGGAAGATGAGCTACCTCCCTTTGGAACAAAAGTAGATCTTTGATGGCAGGACTCCTGCTGTGCTTTTTGATGCCTGTAAAGGGACAAAGCCCTCAACAGGAGATTTTGGCTCCTGCATCCATCCCTATCTGTGCCAGCAGGTCTGTTCAGTCCAGGGTTCCACTGCACATATGAAATGTCATTTTCCTAATGAAAGTGCCCCTTTCTGTTAGACACATTAACAGAGAGGGGTTCGACCATGCTTCAGACTGGAATACCTGGAGATGCCATGCAGTGACTGCCCAGTTTAAACAGCAGCTTGAAATCCTGTGCTCTGGGCACAGCGGTGATACCTGACCAGCAGAGTCCTGGCTACCTGTGGGCATCATCCCTGCTCACACTCACACTCCCCTGCATGTGCAGCTCCTGTTCCATCCCCTGTGCTCGCTTATATTGCAGCTGTACCTCAGTGCTCACTAACAGCTTTGCTCTCTGTCCTCAGGGAAGACTCCAAATTGAATTTGTAGCACTGACAGCACTGGTTTAAGATAAACCAGTCAGGATTTGACGACTGCTCTTTCCCCATGCATTTCCAGCTAATAAGGATTTTGTCACTGTGGCTGCCCTCAGTTTTCAAGCTGCTGCTCCACAGTCCTCCTGGTGGGAGGGGCAGGTGTTATCCCACACACTCCTGATGCCCCACGTTTCCATGGGGAAACTAATGGCAGTCCCTGTCTTCCCCTCACAGGAAAAGGCACGATGCTCGCCCCCAGCTCCACTCCGATGCCAGAGCCGGGTTGGCAAACCACACGAGCAACAGGAAGCCTCCAGAACCTGAAGAAATTTAATGGCCAGGACTTCAGAGAACTGCGAGCCTTGTGCCTGAGCCAAGGGCTGCTCTTTGAGGATGCCACCTTCCCCGCTCGCATCAGCTCCATCGGTCCCACCCTGCTCCTGGAGGAGAAGCTCCGGCACATACAATGGAAGAGGCCAACGGTGAGTTCCCCCAGCTGGGAGCTTTGTAGCACTGCTGCTGAATGGGACCACTGATGGCCAGTGGCTAAAGGCCTGCACGCTGGGCTGGGAGGTCTGCGTTGAGCAGGAAAGCAGACCTCAAGGGGAACACTGGAAGCACAGTTGTAAGGAGGGATCCTTGCTGTGGGATGTGTGGAGGGAAGATAACCTGTGAGAAACGATTGCTCACTTTTAAAAACTTTAAAGGTTTATTAAACATTAACAAAAATTACAACAAAAGGACTAAATAAGGAAAAATTACAGTGCTAGGAGCCCCCATGCCTATCAGCCACGTGCTCATCTATAAAATGGATGCTTTGCCTTTTATACCTTTAGCCCCTCCCAAAGTTTTGTCAGTGAACTCTTTCTCTGCCATCCGTTGGTGGAGATTACTTTCTTATATCCTAATGGGAGGTCAGGTGTTGTTACACTGAGCCTCTTGGTAATAAGCCAGCCCTCTCCAAATACCCTGACTACTGAGGCTGTTACAAGGGGGAGGGGAAAGAGGACTATGGGGAGACATATCACAATAACATCAGTATGCATTTTAACATCTGCATAATAGCTATCTCTCAGTTGTGAGAGCCAAGTATTATATTACTCATCTATAACATAGCCTCTGCAACATTAATGATTTCATTAGGTACACTTTTGTAGGAAGTTTGCTCCCACCTGTGAACTTGACTAGAACTACTGTTCCCGCTTTGATCTGCTTCTAGAGGACTTTGTGAAAAATTGTTAAATTCTATTGACGATCTCTGATTTCTGTAATCCAGGCAACTGAGTCAGCAATACCTATTTTAAAGTAATTGGGACAAGGCAGGAGATGAAGCACATTTGTGTGCTGATTCCCAGTTGCAATTTAATAGGCAGTTATCTTCTGGCATATGGAAGTTTAGAATGGGAGGTGGAATCACATGCTCAGCTCTTTTATCCTAGGACCTAATTTAGGGAATCTTCCTGTGGTCCAGCTGCTCTGTAGAGCACTGCTGTGTGCCATTTGCTGCTGGTGCAACTCCTGGATGAGCCACGTGCTGCCCTTTTTGTGAGTTTTGCTGAGCACACCGCTGGTGCCTGGGGCCTTTGGCTTCCCTGGGCTGGGACAATGCCTCACAGTATAGAGACAGTGACTGTGAGACTGTAAAGAGACAGCATGAAACAACAGGAAAATATTTATTTGGATGGCAGATGCGTTAGGGCAGTGAGGGTGTGCTGGAGCTTGGCAGTGTGGTGGCCTTGGCACAGCAGCAGCAGAGGATGCAGCCAGCGTGGATGTTGAAACTCATGGATCCCAGAAGGGAAGCAGAGTAGCCAGGACAGCCTGCAGAGCTGCTAAATGTGGATGCCCACATGGAAAGGCAGGAAACACAGCACATGGATTGGAAGGTGTGGAGGTGCTGGGTGCAGATATTTGGGTGTCTTCTGTGGAGGAGCCATGAAGAGATCATTCCCTTCTGCAGAAGCTGCTTCTACCACAGGCTGAATGTCTGGGCTTCTCCTTAGGCAGTTTTCCTTCAAAGTCTGTGTCTGGTGAGAGTGCAGCTGGTGCTGTGGTTTTTACACCAGCACTCTGCTTATGGGTTCATAGCAGGTGGGAATAATCTCTCTTGAAAGTTGGTTGTATTAGGAAGGTAACTAAAAATGCAAAGGAGAAGAGTTAGTTGCCTCTGTTTCCTGTCTGAGAGAGAAAAAATAGGATAACGAAGCATTAGACTCACAAAAGACAAACACAGATATTAGAAAGGACTCTCCAGGGGCATTTAAAAGATGAATAAACTGGAATAAAATGTTATGATACAATTCTCTTAAGTACTAACACCCCAGTGCTTTTGCAGCAGAGAAGTGTAGGACTACAAAAGCATAAAAAGTGACTTAGAAACCCAAATACCACTGATTTTGAGGCACTGCACTGTGGGATGAACATCTATCCTACTCTAATATCCTGAGAGTTATTTCATGTGCAAAGGGACTGACGTGCCTTGCCAAAAGCAGAATCTGCTGCTGCTAGTGCTTGAAGCTTGTCAGATGAGGCAGGTATTGGAGAATTCCCTTCTATTTTGCTGAATCCATGAATACTAAGGTGGTGAATAAAAGTTTTTGTGCAATTGATTTCAAAAATTTACATATGTCCTCTCCATCCCGGCACTTCCCTTCTGAAGAATTTTTTTACAGCAACCAACAATTTTCCAGAGTGTTTTTTCAGGAAAGAGCAGGATCAAAATCCTTGGCTTTGCCAGAGCTCTCCTTCGAAAAATTAAACCATATGCTCATGGCCCATGGTTCACGATGTGAACATTGAAAAGCCTTTTGTTCTTTTATAGAGGCTAAAGCAGCATCATCAGCTGCCCTTCTATGACAAAGGACAAAAGTTGAGACTGCCAATTCAACTGGGTCATCTGGAAAAGAAACTCAGGATTCCAGTGCTGAAGAAGGCCCCATTTTTTTTTCCTCAGTTTGACCAAAATTTTCACCTGTAGATGTCTCCCAACCATGCAGGCTTCACCTTGCCAGACAAAATGCAAGATAAAGGGCTGAGGAGAGCAACCAGAAATTCCCAAACATCACCACAACAGCCATGCTGTGTCCTGGTGACATCAAAGTGAGGCCTCACTTTCCTGACAGAATGAAGCAGGGGTAGAAGATGTTGCTGAATTGCAGTGTTTCCTTTTCATTTATAGAGCTGCAGATGTTTTGAGTGAAGGGTCAGGAAGCATACAAAACTGTGTTTGCATTTCATAAGTCCTGAAAGGCCAGTGCTGTGTCCAGTTGCCTCTGGGAGCTGGTCCCCCAGGAGGAAGAGGGAGATATCAGGAGATATCAGGTTGGGCACCTTTCAGCCATGCAGAAATGTTTGTACAATCTTTGCTCCTAGGCCATTGCAGTGCTAACTCTAAGGATATGTGATCCCAGGTGTTCAAGCTACCTAAACAACTCAGACAAGAGATATCTATAATTTCCCCAAGAGAGACTGTTTCCAACCTGAATACATCTCCCAGAGACTCAGTGCAGCTGTATCCTGCTGACAAATCATGGCCAATTTAACCTACATCTGTATTTTTCCCAGCCTCCACCATTAGCTCCCTCTGACATTAAAATAAATTTGTCTGGAATTGTACCTGTGACTGGCATCTCAGTCCTAATAATCTCTTAGCCTCCATTTACTGTTGTGCAGTATCTGGTTATTTAAGTGGTAGATAGCAATTATAACTGCTGTCTTTGTTCCAGATCCAACTGAGCAGTTGAGCAACACGCTGCTTCTATTTTACCTTGTACATTGTCAAGAGAATTGCCAATTACACTCAGAGTTTGGAGTCTTCATATCTGGGGGTAATGTATAAAGTGGAGAGAAAACAGCTTGATTTCAGATAATAACAGTCAGCAGTGACAGTCAGAAACAACTTTTTGACTTGTAAACTCATCTTGTTTAATAGACACGTGCCTGAAAAGGGAGGGAAGGTGGCTCAGGAGCACCAAGAGAACATTTGAAATGTCACTTTTCCCAACTCTGCAATAGTTACAGTTTCCCATCAGATGGGGACTGCTTCAGGCTGTGTTTGCATCCCCAGGCCCTCAATCTATGCCCATTGAAATGTGAAATCTGTAACTGAAGTTTTGCATGTGGTATTTCAAGCATTACTAAGGTCAGGCTGAAGGTACCAAATACAGCAGGACCTCACAATTAACTATTCCTTTGGCTCACCAACAGTTTTGAGAAATGGAAAAGAAGTTCTGTTTTAGACTGAATAAATATTTTCTATAGAGAGGCTTTTCTAAAGATCAATCAAAGGGAAATTCTCCGTGAAGAATTATGTCAGATTTTAAAAACTGAGATGCTTCTTTTAAAATGTTCAGAAAAATTCTTTTTATTGTTTGCTGCTTTTCCTTCACACAAGCTATTGATTTGAACCAAGGAAGCCATGAAATGATTAACTGTTGCAGAATATGCATTTTTATTCAATTAATGTTCAGGCTAAAGATTTCTCTCTGTTCTGATCATAGTGCATAATACTGTGCAGATGCAAAAAGAAATTGAAGGAGGATGGTCCAGATGATGTGAATTGTGGTGATGCTATATGTGGAATGCTTTACTTCTGCTAACATTGGTTATATTTTCAGATATACATGTGAGGGCAGAGAGATTATCACCTGTGCAGCAGTGCCTTAGCCCTGCACCAGGGCTCAGTATGGTGTCCATTGTAAATGTGAAGGATAGCCCATGACCTTCAGTGCTTATGCTTTAAAAGAAGGCTAAAATGGGCACAGGGTGAAGTTGCTGAAGGCTTTTCTGAAGGGTCTTCAAGGTTGCAGACTACTGCTCCTGCCCTGCTCACCCTTGGTCTCTTGGGGACCCTGTAGCTCCCTTATGGAATGAGGGGACACTGAGCAGGGGCTGGAATAAGAAGATCTGTCCTCTGATTAGCACAGACAGTTGTGCGTGGGGGCAGCTGGAAGAAAAGCTGCAAGGTGGCCAGTGGAAGTTTGAGGATCAGCATGGGAGGAATCCCTGAGTGCCTCTGATGTGACTTGTAGGGATGTGTCTGGTGAAAGGACTGTCTGAAAGAGCTGACAGGAGCTTTGTCTGCATCATCAGTCTGTTCAGAGCATCAGGGCATGGACTCCTTGGGTGCTTGTCTCAGGTGTCTGGGGTCAGGTTGATGCCTCAGGTTTTAGCTTTTTATTTTTCAGATTCTGTACTGCTTTAGTGTGTAGTTCTGAACTTCATTTTAGGGGATACTAAACTCTCTTCACAGAGTAGGGAGACAAAACAATTCCTTCTCTAGCTGGGGGCCAAAGACAAGTGATCCAAATTTCAGGCCCAAGAGCATAAACAATGGCAGAATGAAGAGAGAAAAACAAGAAGGATGGGACTTCATAACGTAAAGCTGCAACTGGACAATTAACTCCAATATGCAAATGGACCAGAACTTATAAAAGTGTGAGACCCCATGACCGGTCATCCATTTTGTGACCATTTTGGGCTGATCTTGAGTGTAGCCCTGCCTGGGCTCTTGTGCTGCCCAAGGTGCATCCATTGAGGCCTTCTAATAAATACCTACTTTGTTCTTTAACTCTGTCTAGCCTCCGTTCTAGGTCAGCCTTTACAAGGCATGAAGGTGATGAGAAAGGCAGTGTCTAAAAAATTCCTTGGATGGAAGGTGCAGAAAGAGGCAGTGTGAACTCAGGCAAGGGATACACCTTGTTCTCATAGCAGAGCCCTGTGCTACTGCACTCAGCACCTAAAAAACATTGGAGCACCTAAAAAACAGCACCTAAAAAACATACTCATTGAGCCAATGCTTGTTAGCTGGGAAAAGTGATCCATCATTTGAATCACTCACTTTGTAAAAGGGCTTGCTCATTTTTTTAATTCCCTTCGTCTGTCCCTTCTCAAAGAAAACATAACCACCTTTCAGGAGCAGAGTATCTGTTGTATTCTTGCATAGCTTTTGGTGATTATTTGTTCCTTGGCTTGTTATTTATTTCCCAGAAATTTCCAAGAATTAGCATCAGCATTAAGGGATTTTGAATCCAGCAACTGACTTTTAAAAATGGACCCTTTAAAAAAAAAATATTGCAGTTAGCATCTTTCTAGACAGATGAGCTGAGCTGGATTTCCTACTGCATCAGCCTTGGCCTGTCTGTAGCTGGAGAGAACTAAAAAGCAGATTTCATTCAGACAAGAATTTAGACAACAATTTGAAGTTAACCCAAAAAATAGTCTCTAATAGAGGAGGGGAAAAATTAAGAAAAACCTACCAAAAACAAAAAGAAGAGGATAAAGGAATGCAGGTTGTCACACGAGCTGCTTTAATGAGGAAAGTCACGGGAAATGTGTGGCAGCGAGGGATAGTGGTGTCCTGCAGGTCTGTCACTTTGGGGCCAGCAGTCCCTGCCATGAGCCAAAGCTGCTCACCAGCTGTTTGTGGTGGAGCTCACAGCTTCAGTCTTTCCCAGGGGCCTGGAGGCTCTTGGATCCTTTTCAGTGTTTCTCCGTGATGAAAATCAAAATCAATCCGCCTTGTTCTTCCCGAGTGTGCGCGTGCAATCAGGGTAATTGAACAGGAGCAGCATCCCCAAGCTGCCACTGTCTCAGCCTACTCAGCTGATTGCACCTGACCTCAGCTTGGGGTTCATCCCTGTGGGTTGGGGAAGCTGCCGTGCATCACCAGCTATTACATCCGTCCTTCTGGAGGATGGAAAATGTTTATTTGCATAGTATTTCCCGGCTCCATTGACCTTTGGGGCGAGTTGATTGTGAGGGGGAATTTGTGCATCCGAGGTGGATTGGAAAGCAGCGCTGCTGTGAAGGTCTGCTGACTGCCCTGCTTCCCTGCTTCCCAGGCTGGGGAGTCTCAGGCAGGATTATGTGGCTGTGTTGGCTGGAGGGTAGTTGGTAACACCGTGGCACTTCCAGCTTTTACTGTATGATCCCAGGGGGAGGTTCCAAGACCTCTAAGGAAACTGCCTCTCAAAGGCTCCAGGTACACAGGACTACTTCCCTTGTTCGCCTCCTTTGTCTTTGCCTCCTTTGTTTTAGCAGTGAGCCACACAAAGCAAACAGGTTGCAGGTAAAATCCAAGCTGGTTTCTGTTTTTGTCTAGTTGTTGACACCAGCCCATCCTCCAGCAGGACTTAGCTTTCACATTTGTGGGCTCTACGCCTGTGTGGAGTCTGGTGAACTCATTCTTCCAATGCAAAAGAGAACTGGAGCAGAGCATGGCTTTCATAAGCAACCAATGCATTTGTATTGAAATCAGGCAATTAAGAATTGAGCTATTCTGCTGTAAAGCAGGGAATTGAGTTCTGTCAGTGCAAGCAAACCCCTTGAGAATAGTCTTATTTTTCCTGTTAATTTTGGCTTGCTCAGTTATCCTCTCCCTCTCCGATCTGTTGGAGACAAGTCATTGCGTGCCAGATCTTTGGTGTGGCCCAGCACAGTTTATATTGTGTGGGTTGGAAAAGACCTTTAAAATCATAGAGTTCAACCATGAACCCAGCACTGCCAAGCCACCATGTCCCCCAGTACCACATCTACAGGTCTGTTAAATACCTCCAGGGAGGTGACTGTGCCACCTCTGCGGGCAGCCTGTTCGAGTGCTTAGCCATCCTTTCAGTGAATGAATTTTTCCTAATATCCAACATAAACCTGCCCTGGCACAATCTGGGCCATCACCCAGCACTGCCAAGCCACCATGTCCCCCAGTACCACATCTACAGGTCTTTTAAATACCTCCAGGGAGGTGACTGTGCCACCTCTGCGGGCAGCCTGTTCCAGTGCTTAGCCATCCTTTCAGTGAATGAATTTTTCCTAATATCCAACATAAACCTGCCCTGGCACAATCTGGGCCATCTTCTCTTGTTCTGTCACTTGTTACCTGGGAGAAGAGGCTCTGTAGCTCCTAGCTGGCTACCACCTCCTTTCAGGGAGATGTGGAGTCAGCCCCCTGAGCCTCCTTTTCTTCAGGCTAAAGAAACCCAGCTCCCTCATCCGCTTCTCATAAGACTTGTGCTCCAGACCCTCCACTAACTTTGTCCTTTGTTCTGCCCTCCCTCGTTATCCCAACTCTCTTATTTCTGTGGAGGTTTCCTGTGGTTATGGGATGTATGACAGTGATGTGACTGACCCCTCATCAGCACACTGCTGGGCAGGACCTTCAGCCTAGGAAACTGTAGTACCGTGTTTATTTCTTAATCCACAGCAACACTATTACAGGCACAGCAGTGCTGCTGAATTAACATTTGTCCAGCTGAGAAGAGTTTGGCTTTCAATAAATAGCAGCCATTTATTTGTCATAATTTGTGTGTGTTGAACAGGGAGCACCATTACTCATGATGGCAGGATGTGTGAGGATGGTGGAACTGCAGCAGGGGGGAGCAACACAAGTGTAGCTGAAGGGAAGGATGTGGACCTGTGGCAGGAACAGAAACAGGGCTGGGATTTTATTTTAGGGTTAAGGTGAACTGACCAAGAGGTGGCTCTGCAAACAGTCAGCTCCAGCCTCTTAACCCTCAGTGGCCTTGTACCTGCATTCAGGATCATGCTGGGCCACTGGGGAAATGTGGGAGAAAGTGGCCAGCACCCAGCCAGAGCAGCCTGCAGCCAGACTGGCTTGCACTGCCTAGGAAATCCCACCTCAGGCTTCCAGTTTTTCACAGAACTGTTTGACTGTGTCCTCTGCATGTCTGCATGTGGTCTACACCTACTACTCACCTCCGGCTCCTTCTGGGGACTTGTTCTTCCCTAAAAATTTCAAGCAATTATAAAAAGAGATTTAGAGCTAAATGCACGTACAGGACACTTTCCTTCCACCTCTCAGATTAATTCTCTGTCTTGCCCTTTAGATGAACAGTACTTCTGTGGTAAGACCATGCTCTAGAGGATGAACTGGTTTGAACTTGAACTTCTCTTTCTTTTTGAATACATAATGAAGTCTTCAGTGGGCCAGGGAAAGCAAGTGATGAGAGCTTTGTCCTGGGGGGATGAGTTCAGGCAGAGTGCTTGACTTGCAGCCCATATGGTTACCTTCACTGCTGGGCTCATAGATACTCTGAGAAGAGACCACGTGCCTCCCTGAGCTCCCTCTTCTTTCCCCTTCCAGCTAAAAATGAAAAGTCTCAGTGAAAATGCCACAAAGCCTCATCATTTCTCAGTGAAACAGGGCACTGCTTCTGGACAGACATATAGTTAAAGCTGTGGTTCCTCTCTTTGTCGTGCAATTTGAGCAGTAGGAAATAGTGAGGCTTGCACATTTTGTGTAGTGGTAACTATGTGTTTAGCTGTGTTTTGCAATAATGGACAATATGGTGTTTTATGACTGCTGTGTTCTTGCCTTTGAAGGAAGAGGAGCTAACTGGAGACTTCCTTTCCTCCCAGTTGAAAAGGTGCAGATTTCCAGAGCACTTCCATCACAATTAGGTCCTCTCTGTGCTCTGTCAGAAGCCCTCTGTGGGTCCAGACAGCTGCTGAGCAGCCCCTTCCCCTGGCTAGTGGAAACAACACACTCTGGTTGTGTCTCAGTTATTGCCCTGGAGCCTGTGGGGAGTGCAAACTCCTGGAAGCAGAGCTCCATGTGCTATGGGGAGTACAGCATTGGAGAGTTCCCTCTGCCAGCCACAGAGATGTCTGTGTGCACAGTCGAGGTGGGTTGGCTGGGGCTGACTTCAGATTCTATCTTTTCTGGTTTTAGGCTAAATTGCCAGTTTCTCTCAGCAAGGAACCTGCTTAATGACTCAGCTCATCCCTGTTTGCTCCCTGGGGAATCAAACAACTTGGTGGGCAATAGAATATTTGGTGAGGCATCTAATGGGCTGACTTTTGAGCCAGTCCCAACAACAGGCTAGCAGGATCCACAGAGCACTTCTGAGCTTGAGCATCCTGGCACGGAGCACAGCATCAGCCCTTTCCTCGGGGATCCCATAAAGACACAGCTGCCTTGCCATTAGTTTCAGGCTCATGCTTCTGGATGGTGTTTACCCCTGTGGCAGCTATGCACTGTAGCCCAGCCACCCTGCTTCTGGCAAGTCAGACTTCAAAGCCCTCAGAAACGATGGGGGAAACAAAAATAGCCATTCCTTTATGCTTTTGGTTTTCTGGGATGACTACTAGCAAGTCAGACACACACAAAAGCACAGGCAAGTTCAAAGCCTTGCCATGAAATTTAATCTTTCCTGCTTGTGGAAAGTTTCGAGTTCACCCAGGTGAAGGGCACAAACTGCTCTGGGAAATGGAGGTAGGGAGAAGATGAGGCTGGGATGGATGTAGAGCAGAAGGGAGAAGGGTTCAATGCTGCTTCTTCCTTATACAATGAGCAACCACTGCTGCTGGTGGCCACACGTCTTAGGCCTGCTCCCATGCCATGGGTAAATCTCTTGCTGCAAATCCCCAAAGTCCTGGGATAGCTGGGGATGGCTGTAGGAAAGCACATCTCCAGGAATTTGCCTGCTGAGGCTGCTTTCCCCCACGTCAGCAGTGCTGTGGGAGCATGATCTGCCCACCAGCCTGGAGCAGTGACGTTGCATTGCATCTTTTCCTGACAGGGAAACTTTTTAGAGGGGTTTGATCCCTGTGAAGCCATTTCAGAAAGCTGACAGCATTTGCTAATGCTGAGCTCACGCAACCGTGCAAGTCATGAGTCACATTGTGAGCTGGTCTCATTTTTGTGCAGCCTGTCAGATCAGCTGGGGGGAAGGAATGCCAGGGCCTGTTCAGGGAAGGGCTGCTGTATTATTTTTTCTTACCAGGACTTTTTTTCCTTCCTTTTATCTCTTTGTTTTCTTACATGTGTGATGACTTGCCTATTTCGGGCTGATTGCTCTTTCAAAACAGAACCTTACCATGATGGAGAGTGCCAAGGGGGGGATGCTGAGGCCGTTCCCTCCTGAGCACTCAGATATCCCAGGCCAATAGCAGACACAGCTGGGAGAATGGTTCACATCTCTGTGTGCAGAGCCAAGCTCTGAAGTGCTTCCCCCTTCACTGCCCAAGCAAGACTCTCAAGGAAAATTCTCCCTGAATCAAAAATGTCAGCCAGGCCTGTGGGATTTTGCAGACAGAGATTAAGCTCTCTTTCTATATCTTCCTCACCAGAGTGAAGAAAAGCAGCCCAGGCTGACCTGTATTAGAGCTGAATGGAAACACAAAAGGCTTAGAGTGTAAAATGCTCCCAGACCCACTGCTGAGCTGAAGTATAGACCCTGTTCCACTTTGCTTGGAGACCTGTGTGTCTCTGCCCTGCTGTGCCCCAGGAAACTGCATGATTTCACCGGCAAGCTCAGAGCTCTCTCTGAAAGGTGTCAGTAGCATTAGAGAAACCCAAATGAAAACTCAGGGAGCACCCACCCCCAGGTCCCCATCCCTAGGAATATCTGAGCAGATTGAAAAATAGATTACTGTCTCCTCTGGTTTTGTTGGTGGCAGGCAGCAAAACGTCAGGGCTCAAGAAAAGCAGTTTTCAGATGTGGAAAAGGTAGGCCAGGAATACACTGCTGGCAAAGTCTGGGTACTCACACTGTTCTTTGCATTTTCTTTCCTCCAGGAGCTTCAGAGAAAACCTTATTTGATCGTGGATGGAGTTAGCAGATTTGATATCATGCAAGGACAAATAGGTAAGGTGATATTCTTGATTTGGAGGAGATCTGCGCAAAGCAATAACCTGTGACTGCTTTGCCATGTTCCAAGTGCTCAGTGGGAAGATGTGGACCATGGTAGCTGCAGTAAATAATCAGTGCAGGTCAGTCTAGACTGGCACAAGTCAACACTCAACTTACTGCAGATATTTAACAGGATTCCCAAACGCAGCAGCTCAAATCTTTATTACTTTTGTCTGGCATCTGCCTTCTGTCTGTGTAAGGCCAAGCTTAGAAATGGAAATCCAGCTGAGATCAGGCAGATGCTTCAGGAAGAAGGGTCAAACACAGTTAAGTGTAAGTAGATAAATAGGCACAGCTCCAACTTCTGTAGGGCTGAATTTTCTTTCCTTCCTAATGTCTTCACTTGACTGCCAGTGTTTTCTTTCCTGTAGATATTTCTGTTCAACTCCTGTGATACCTACCCAGTATCAGAGTATGTATCTGCACCCTGTGGCAGTTCCATCTTGTGCTCCTTGACCATGTTTGTCTTTGGGAGCAGCTCTGCTCCCATGTAGTAAGAAATGCCTCCCCATTTCCCACTCCACTGAGAATTTTGAAGGTTTCCTAAAAGAGTATTGTGGACTGCAAGTCTCAACATGACTGCAAAAGATAGGAGCAACCTGATAGTAGAAAAGGGTGGCTGGGTGACAGCAGGGTTCCCAGTGGACATTGCTGGTGAATCCTGGGCAGTGCTTCAGCATTTTGGAGGGGGAAAAGGAGACAGAAGATTGTTGGTTGCTTTTAGCAAAGTGGTTCTTAGATGTTGCAGCCCATTCGCTCTCTAAAGAGTCAGCTGTGATCCAGAACAGCAAGTAACTGACTGAATGCACTGGATTCTTCCCTCCCCTGAGGTGACTGCTGGATGCTGGCTGCCCTGGGCTCCCTGACACTGCGAAAACAATTTTTGGAAAATGTTTTACCCAAAGACCAAGGATTCCAGGACAATTATGCTGGGATTTTTCATTTCCGGGTATGTATTCCCTGTGATATTGGTACCACTTGAGCTTGGCTGGTTGGATTGCAGAGGGGTCCAAGCTGCAGCCCCACATCTCAACACGCTTGAATGCTTTGGTTCTTCAATGCTGACTCCCAATTCAGAAGTTTGCAGAAAATCCTGAATTTTTTAATGATTCCTTGTGCTCCAGGTGGTGCAATTGCACTTCAGGGAATTTGATGTCCTTTTCTGAAAGTTATGACTGCAAAGGCAGTGGTACCAGCTGTTCAGATAGATTTGTGTACATATATGTTTTAGATGGCATTCTGGTGGCTGCTTTGATTTGGGCAGTCTGTTATGGCTGTCATCTCACCTGCACTATCTATTTGGTCTCATTTTCTGTTTCCTCACTTCACCTTGCCCTTTTAGCTTGTTGAAACAGCTGGAAATTACAAATCCTTGGAGACAGATCAGAGGAACAGGCTTTTGATATTTTGAAAAGAGATTTGTTTCAGAGAGAGGAACAAGGCTTTTTAGTAAATCCCACTTTCTACCAACTCCTAAAATTGTCTGAATCTCCCAGGAGGGTGACTCGGGTAGCAACTGCCAGGCTCTGCTTGCTTGTGTCTGAGTCAAACAAATATCTGGTGGGATTAGAAGAGCTTGCAGCGCCATTAAACTCCAGAAGCTAAGCTGAATGTGGAGAAAATCAGGATAAACTCAGCCATTCCTCATCCCCCTTATTTCATGGATCTCTTTTGTTTTATGCAGTTCAGCACCAAACAAAGAGCTCTGGCAGTGGGACTTCTTTGACCTCCTAGGTTCTTGTGGAGCAGCACCAGGAGGATTATCTTGTGGACAGTCTAAATTTTGCTCTATTTCTTTGCTCCTCAGGATACCAGATGCTTCTATCTTGGCCCATTTCCAGCATACACTGCCACACTCTGTGAGATAAACCAGCTGAAGGGACACCAGTCTGCTTAAAACACATTAGAAGGATGCAAGCTAGATTGTCTTTCATGGGAGCTTTGAAAAGATTAGTTAGGCGCAATCCTTAAATCTTAAGCAGTATAAATACCTTACAGTATTTGAAAATGTTTTCCCTGTCATCTCATCTGCAAATCAATGCAACTGTTTCTGGCTTTCCTTGAGCAATAAACCCCTGAGAAAGCTCCTCTGAATGGAAATGCTTCTCTGCGATGCCTTTCAATTATTCCATCAAAGATATTTTACTGCCATCCACAGGCTAAGCAACCAGTCCTCAGTTCAGTAAAGAATTACAAACAAGGCATATCATATGCTAATAGGAAAATTTTAGCTTATAACTTTTTCCCCACCATTTTGGAACTGGAGCATCTTGCCTCTCAGGAATGCAAGGGGCTGCTCCAGTATTCCTGTACAGCACGAGCTGTACAAGAGTCAAGGATGTTAAGCACTTCATCAGCTGTAGTTAAGGTGGGCAATGTTTTTATCTAGGGAATAATTACAGTGATGTTATTTCCCCAGGGATTAAGTTAGTGCCATGTTTGTATAGGAATCCCTTTCTCTGCTACAGAAGCTGTGGTGCCTATGAGGCAGAGTGTGTCACTCCTTGTGACAGTGAGGAGCAGCACCTCAACTTGGGAAAAAAACAGTATTCTACAGGGGACTACAGGGGGTTATTGCACAGCATATCAACTCACAGCTGGAGGGATCTGCCCTGAGTGTTAATGTCCCTGCTCTCAGGAAGAAACAGACAAAATCTTTAAAGACCATAAATGGTCAAGACCTCAGTTTCAGGAAACATCCAAAAAGTGCTTTTTAGCACCATACAAAAGGTTGGTGTTAGTTGATAGACATGCGATTTTCTCCTTACTCAATTCCAGAACTGGATTTTTCTAAGATCCCTGTCCGGGAAGGAAAAAAGGAGGCAAAATAACCCCACAGCCTTCCCCCTTTGACCATCAGGACCCTAGATATGTTGTTGTCATTTTGGGACTGTCCATTTCTTTTTCTTTCTCTTAAGCCCAGGAAAATAAAGTCCTGATTGAAAAGGCTTATCATAAATGTGTAGGCGAAGAACTTCCCTCTTTGCATCCTGCCTAAATAGCAATTCTTGGTTTTATTTACTACCACATTCACAGCTGCAGTACTTAAATCCCATAAAGGGATATAAAGAAATTTCATTAAGCCAGACTCAAGCCAAAAAATGAACCCCTCTGAAAGCAGAAGAATGGCTTCTCCTGTACCACTCTTGTATTTCCTGAGCACTCTAGGATTTCCCATGAGGTTTCTTTTTCCCACTGTGGCTTTTCCTGTCCTTGTGAGCTCAGATGAGACCACCATCTGAAGGTCTGTGACAGGAAAAAAGCAGTTGTCTTTATCTAGCTGAAGAAAAACACAGTGCTGCATTCAGACAGTCTTCAAGCTTGAGCTCCCTAGCAAACATGGCCAAGGAACTTGACTTTTGGAAAAACATCACTCATTGGGTTTGGACTTCATTAATCCCCACAGCAAGCCCTGTGTGTTCTGCTTATTTACCTGTTGTGATTGCACATGAAGCCCAGGGGGAGGCATGGCTGGATGTCACACCTTTTCTTTATGGAGAAAAGGTGTGACATCTCTCTCTGCTCCTAGGTGTTGGCTGGTGGCAGAAGGGCTCCCTAGGTGATTGAAAGAACAGCTCCTTTTGGACAGTCCTTTTGGCTGTCTCTCCTTCGGGCAGAGGACAGCCAGTGGAAGGCTTTTCCTCAAACCAAAATCAAGCCGAAGCCCCAAATCTCTCCTGGAGCTCAAGTTAGAGGTTCCAACCCTGCTGCCTCCTGCCACCACTAGTGTAGGAAGGGAGAGGCCTGGGTGAGGCAGAACATAAGTGGGATCAGACCTGCTTTCAGCTGAGCAGTCTGTAAGCTGCTTTGCTGCTGGGCAGATCTGGTCTTGTGCTTTTCTAGCAGAACAGCTCATTTTGGGGTTTTTCATTGACCGAAGCTGTTGAAATAAAATCATGCTAGACTAAATCTATTGCTGGCATACTTCCACTAGAGTCCTTAGCATTACTGCAAATAAGAGCTTGGCCTCTTATGATTTTGAATCATGCTAAGCTACATTAATCTGCTAATGACTCTGGAAATGGCTCCTTTAGTTCATCCCCGCAGATCTCTATTCCTGTCTTTTCCCTTGAAAAGTTTCATCAGCTGGATCAGCTGGAGAAACACCTGCTCTGTCCACATGCTGGAGAGACTGCCTGTGTCCTTCTCATCCATCAAGGAGATGGATAACACCGCGAAACAGTCTTTAGTCACTACACTGTCTCCATCCATGACAGCATGTCAGAGTCTTAATTGAAACACAGAGGAAAGGAAATTTAGAGGCTGGATCTTGACAAAGCCTCTCTGGCCAAGAGCTGCACTGTGGGGAAAAATCCAAGTGTGGCTGAGGAGTGAGGCTTATGGAATCCACCTGCTGATCATTCTTTATCTTCTTGAAATCTTGCTATTGCCCAAGAATATTAGCATATTCCCCGTGTTGAGTCTCTCCTCCTACTGATTGCAGGACTAGCTATCCTCCCCAAGGAGGATTTCCCTGCCACTGGGAAGTCCAGCTAATTGGTGGCTTGTTTAACAATGGGGACCATTAGCCTGATGCAGTTCAGGAGAGAACTTGCACATATCCATGCTTTAGATTAATTCCTGTGCTGGTTCAGGGGGGTTTTTCTTGGCATGGACATTAGTGCTTAAAAGAGGCTCATTGTTTTATTTTCTCTCTCTCTTTTTAAAATATATTTTTATTTTATTTATTTCCAGTTCTGGCAATATGGAGAATGGGTGGATGTAGTGATAGATGACCGGCTGCCATTCCTAAATGGAAGATACCTGTCTGTACACCCCCAAACTTCAAATGAATTCTGGCCATCCTTGCTGGAAAAAGCATATGCCAAGTAAATACACCTGGTCTGTTTTTCCACCTAGTGCTGAATGCTTTCTGTGGGTGGTTTCACCCTCTGCCTTGTGCAAAGCACACAGGAAAGAGTTCAGGCTGACAGCTGCCTACGTGGTACTGTGCTTATGTTGGCTGCAGCAAACATGGGGCCAACAAAAACGGGAGATGTTTGCCTTGGGTTAGACCTAACTCTACCCAGCCCTAATGGCAGCCAGCCCTAAATCCACCCAGTTCAGCTCTGGGATGTTAATGCCTGAAAAGCAAAATGAGCAGGGCAATGGTGACACAAAAGGGCCTGGAATGTCCTCCTGATTTCAGGCAACTTCTTTGTCTGTTTTCCTTTCTGTGTTGTCCTCTGTTTAAGACTGCAGAGTCCAAGCATGGATTACCTATGTTTACAGTCACTAATCAGAGATCATGTGGATATTTGGAGCAGGCAATGAGAGGAAGCATGACCAAAGAATATGCCCAGGCACAACACATGCACTTCCAGGACTCTCTGTTCAGCTCTCACTTCACAGAGAGCTCTGACCCTTAGCTGAGGTCCCCAGAGTATGCAGGGTAAATAATGCCTAATAAAGATATAATTTTTTTTAAATCCTCCGGAGAGAGAAGGGATTAGATTGTGGACCCTTAGCGTTCACCCATTTCCCATTATTAAAAATGTTGAAGAAAAAGTCCTGTGTTAGGGGTGGTATGAAGGGCTGGAACTTGGTACCTGAAGCTGGTGTAGCATTTGCAATGCAGTGGAGATGAAGAAAAGAGATAATAATTTTGGCAGATTTGGTCAGGAATAAGCAAATGTTAAAGCAGCATGAGAGCAACTCAGGAAGAGGATGCATTTTGCCCTGAGATATCTCAGAAAAGTTGACTCAGGATTCAGTATCAATTTGCTGCATAAGATTTTAATTACAATGCATACCAAACCTCTATTAAATTAAAGTTGCAAGCAATGCTGTTTATGAGATTCCCATTGGAGAGGTTATTCCCCAGTGCCCAAGACAAATTCTTTTCATCAGTGTAGGACAAGGACAACTCTTCAAAATACAATTAGCTGCAGACTTCATTTGATTACATTCATTAAATACAGTGTGTATGGTGGGGTTTAACAGCATGCTCTACCTGCTCTAAGTACAGCATGTTCCAGCTTATTTGCTGTCTCAATAAAAACCACACGATAAAAACAACAAGGACTGTGCTGGCAATATTAAATTATTATCGTATTATTGCGCTCTAGCAGAGTGAACTGGGAACAGTGCTGAGAACTCATTTCTGCCTTGCCCTGGAAGCATGGGTAAATACCTTCACCTCTCTTTTCCTTTTTCTCATTTGCAAAAGGAATACCGGCTATTTTTGTGAAGAGTCCTGTATAAGTAGGATGTAGAAAGTAACAGTTCAGCTCCATTTGACCTGAAACATCCATTTGAACTAGTCATCCTTGGCTCCCCTCCTGTTCAGAAAAAAGAAACTGGATGCTTCAAGATGAGATGCAACTCATCTCCCAAAAATGCCTGTGTTGGCATGAGATGCACCTTATTATTTTCCACTGTCTGTGAATGGCTCTGGACAGCTGCCTCAGATGGGGATGAAGGCATAGAAAAAGCTCCTCCTTTGTCTCCTTCCTTCCACAGGGCATGTGTTCTGCCTGGCCAAGTATTTTGATCACGTTTCCTTTCATTACCTGGCCACAATGTCTGCACACCCCAGCTCCCCTGTGCTCACCACCTCGATGCACACATTCATTTTTAAAGCATGCACTGTGTATTGTTTATGAAAACAGTGTAAGGGCTAATTAACTTCTCTCTCTTTTTTTTTTCCTTTTTTTTTTAATATTTTTAAATTTTTCCGTAGGCTGCAGGGCTCCTACCAGAACTTGAAGGGAGGCTACATTTCAGATGCTTTAGTAGACCTCACAGGTGGAGTCCAAGTGCAGTTTTCATTGAAGGATCCACCTCCTGATCTGGAGGAGATCCTGAGAGCAGCTGACAAATCTCGGTGTCTCATGGGGTGCAGCACCTCAGGCCAGGTGAGTCACAGGGCTGCTCACGTGCCTCTCTTGGTTCACTGTGTTTGCACAAAGGCTGCTTTTGGAGGGGAATAGGAAACCCATATTCAGTCTGTAAAATAGTTACAGTTTATGGATGCCCGGAGGGATCTTGGCAGCAGAAAGTAGATAAGACTATTTGGTAAGGACTGTAAAGGCATTTGGGCAGGTGTAGATGGATTAAGGGGGCTGTAGCTTCTCTCCTGGCTAATTCCACTGCAGTAGAGTGGTGTCCTCTTCCAGCAGGCCTGATTTCGGCCTCCTAACTTCGTGATCAACTCTGGCAAGGCCAAAACACACCTGTCTTCTGTGAAAGGATGCAATTCTCTCATTGTGACTTGCAGGCTTACTGGTATTAATGCTGGGAAGTTGCAAAAGGCTTTGTGATATTCAGCAAGTACCTTTGATAAAATGTCTCCAAGGCTTCCCCTGCAGTATGTGACATGTGACTGTGAAGTGTGTGACACTGCTCCTGCGGTGCCTGCTTCCTCAGGACAGGAAGCTTGGCTGCTGCAAACTAGCCAAGGACTATTCCCTCAGCTCAGGTGGCTGACCTGGCTGTGAGTGGCAGAGAAATTCTGCAGTCCCCCAGTCTGACTGCAAGTCACCCACTCCAGGTCACTCTGCAGTTGCAGCAGCTCTGCACCGTGGAAGGACTTGCAAAGAAGCGTAGATCTGTAGCTTTGTTAAATGTCCTGGCTTGCTTATGGCTGCAGTGGGAACAACAGCCACATTCCTGTGGAGCATCTCTGAGATACTGCTGTGGTCAGACCCGAGGCTTTGTTTAGTGCCGTGGGAAATGACAGTCCTGGGAGCTGGTGGCTGTGTCTTTGTGGTGTGGCAGGAGCTAAAAGCTGTGCTTTCTCCCTTCTGCAGTCAAGGAGGAACATAAAACTGAGGAATGGGATTGTACAGGGCCATGCCTACACCATCACAAAAATTGTGAAGGTAAGGTCAGGGACTTGTTCCTGCCTGGAGATCCTGTACTGATGATCCACTACAGTGGGCAGTTGTGTTGCTGTTCCAGTCAGAGTGATGTGAATTAGCTTCACACTCGGGGGGATTGTTGAAAGCACATCGTTCAAATTCCAAGAGATGGAAGGACTCTGGCACAACAAAAAGAGGGAGGATATCCAAATCCATGTTGTTTTCTAATGGAAAAATGCAACTGAAATTTACTTTTGTTTTGGGACACTTCAGCAGTGTGTCCCAAATACAATACAATACCAGTGTGTCAAATACAACATTTCTGGAGATTTTTGTTCCATGCTGACTCTTTAAAAATGTGCTTTTGTGTTTCAAATGCAAGTAGAAGCACTGGCTGAAATTGTGGGATTTGTCATATGATGCAAATCTACATTTGTTCAGCTCAATCACAAGCTGCCAAAAATCACTGTGTGAAAAGTAAATCGCTGGTTCAAGAACAGCGTTTCTCCATCTTTTAAAGCTGTTGTACTCATGCAGAACTGCTCCTGGCTGAATATTAATATTGATGATCTGAAAACCAATTTATCACATGGATCAGAAGAAATTAAGGATTTTTTACAGCCAGAAGTCAGAACATGGCTTAGCCCAGTAAGCTGCAGTGCACACAGGGAGAGTTAACAGAGAAGAAAGAAACCAAACAATAGCTATGCTGTCAAGCAAGATAGCTACAAAACATTTGAATCTTGGAACCTAAAGTACCTTGGAAAGGGGATGTTACTTTCCCTAAGCTACTTTCTCCCTTATCCCCCTCTCTCTGTTGGTTTTCTTGTGCCATTGCATGCTTGGTGCTATCATCACAGCCAGCATGCTGCTTCTTGGAGGCAAGGGGCTACAAAATGGAAAGATGGGGGTTGCCAAGCTCCAGAGAAGGCCCCAGCTGTCCCTTTGCAGGGCAGGGGCAGAAGGGTGCCCAATTCTGCTGGAGGACAAGCAGGCTGCTGCAGCCTCCTGCTGCTCCTGGTGTGTGAGAGAGGAGAAACAGTCTTTGCCCCACTTGATGAAGTGCCAAGACATCCAAGGGGTTGTCCTGAGGGGAAATGATTAGAGGCTGGGCCTTTGCCTGGGAAGAGACTGCCATGGTATTGTTTCCAACACTGCCTGTGTGCATAAGGAGAGCCAGAAAACAAAGGTTTGCTTCTCTTTTCCACTTCCACCATTCTGGCTTCACTGGCAAAAGTTAATTGCTTCTCACTTAAATCAGTGGCAGCAAAAGGAGGAAAGCACCAGAAACCCCAGCTGCTGCAAACCACAGCGTTGTAGATACAGACCCACAGATTCTCTTTATCACCCGCTCTCTGTGCTGACTGTTGGCTTTCACTCCAGGCAGTCTGGTGACCTCATTCCTCAAAGTCTCTGCCTTTGCTGACTCACAGCATCAGATGTGCAGAATTAGGCACTGGAATTTCCCAAGGCTGTTGAATTCATGCAGTGTGACAGGAATGCTGCTGCTCCTTCTCTCTGTGTCAGCTATTCACTATCCTCAGGAAAGCAAAATGGGCGCGGTTTTCTCTCACACATCATTCCTTTGCAGTGTAGCAGGAGGCACTGATTTCTCACTGCTGGGAAAATGAGATCAGAGGTTAAATCTGGTCTCTAAGGTGTAGAGGAAGTTACATTTTATTGCCCTTCTGTTCACTGAATATCACAATTGTGATAAGCTGTGACTGAGTTTGTTTTTCTTTCCTCTTTACAGATCCCCTACAAGAATGGCTGGAAACATATCATCAGGATCTGGAATCCGTGGGGCCATGGGGAGTGGAATGGGCCCTGGAGTGATGAGTAGGGTCTTAAAGCTTTAATGTCATAGGGAATCAATCTTTTATAAGAACCTCTGCCCTGCACCCATTTTAACTAAGCAGATATTTCCAAATCAGTTAATTATGAGCATTATTTCCATCTGCATAGCAACTGCCTGCAGAAATCCAATCCAGGGAAAACTAATGCAGCTTTGCTAGGCTCAGGTGTCCCTTCTTGTCTGTGTGTATGCATTTTACCCAGTGCATGAGTCTACAGAAGTCATGGATGAAAGAGCTCTTACTTCCTGGAGTAAGCTCTGACCATGGCCTCAGATGCTCACTGGCTGCTTCTGTTGAATTCTCCTGCAGAAATCACACATCCACCTTCCTCCTCTTTCTTCTGCTCCCATGAGTCTGACTCTGGGAAGAGGATGGTTAGATGAGTCCATGGAGCAGGGCAGTATTGAACACAGAGGGACAGAAAGGGTCCTTGGTTATTCCAGAGGCAAAGTGCCAGGGAATGGCTTGAACTAATCTTTTGGATCCTTCATGCAGCTTTGGGGATGCAAGGACCACTTTGCTGCCTGTGTGGATAATCTAACATCTCCTTCCTAAAGAAAGGAATGATATAGACTGCAACAGTGTTTTGTAAATAAACAGATCTTAGTTTTCCTTTTGGAATTGCATCAGTGTTTCCATGATTAGAGAGATGTTCTTGTGCCACTCTTAGGTTATTTAACAGCGTCCCACCCCTCCCTGTTGCTAGGACCACACACAAGCACTCTGCTGAGAAAAGTCAGGCTGGAGTGTTGCATCTGGAAGGGTTGGTGGGTTGTGTGGACATGTCAAAGGCTGGGATAACAGCTCTCTGCTCAGGCAGCATCCTCCCATCCTTTTGGAAGGGTGGACTACAATCCTAAGTGTAATTGAAATGTCAGTAGCACGTTCACAGGTAAGCTGCACAGATCAATAAATTATTGATTCATGTGCTGTTTATTTATCTTAAACTCTGCAGAAAGTACAATTATCACTTAATTATAAACAGGCTGCTTGGAAACAACACATTTGACTGGGTAATGTGCTCTCTACATGTCAGTGGAATATCAGTGCCTCAGAGTGCTGTGGCTTGGTGCCTCACTAACCTCTCCAGCACGGGGACAGGTGACCAGGACAGCAGAGAGGATTCCCCACCCCAGGCTGGGCAGCTCAGGCACAGCAAAGGCACAGAGTTTCATTTGCTGGTCTTGGCTGTGAAGCTATCACACACAGTCCTGTTTCCAGTGTGCAGTTTGTTCACCCCTCCTGACCCCTCATGGCCTGACAGGCTGGTTAGAGGAATAGGCCAAAGATGACAAATTGTGCCTCGCATCTTGTTGATTTGTTCTTTTTTGCAGCTCTCCTCAATGGGACCGTGTTGAGCCTAAATACAGAGAAGCCCTCCTCAGAAATAAGGATGATGGAGAATTCTGGTATTTCCCTATTGATCCTTTGTCTACTGGGTTTTCTATTTGCCTTCATTATGGAAAAAGTAATTTTGGCAGTTCTCTGTTCTTGATGGTGGCTCAAGGCACCCTGTGTTAGCTGGGTGCAAACAGCAAATTGGAGATTGCCTGGCCCTGTGGTTTCAGTGGAAACAAGACCTGAAAAAATGGAGTTGGCCTAGATTAAGTGACAGGCTGATGAAAAAAAAAGAAAAGTGAGAGAGCTAAAAATCCAGCCCTCTGAGACCCGGTCATTTTGTCACACCACCTCTCCTCATAAAGTGTGTGGTTTGAACTTTGGACTGACAGATGTTTGAAGGGGACAGCTGGCTAAGCAGGTCACTGGGCTTGTGCACTTGACTGCTCTGCAGGTGCTTGTGGTTTTTCACTGCCTCTGATTGCTCCCAGATACAGCTTAGCCATGCATGGGCTGTCCCTTAGAAAAACTGATTCTTCAGAAGGTGCACACGTGCCCCGTGGGTCTCTGAGGAAAGCAGGGCAACAGCAGGTGGGTCTGAAATACACACGTGAGGCTTGAGTGAAGCATGAGCGTGGGACAGAACACTTTGGAGGTACAAGGGCAAGGAACAGTGGCAGAGGTGTGCTGGAGATGGCAGGGCTCCAGCAGGATACCCCTGAACATGCCCTGTGGTTTACCCTGGGGCATGAGGGGAAGTTAGGGCAGCCCAAAATGCATTGAGAGCTGAGCTCTTCTGCAAGGTAGCAGCCAGCAAAGCTGCAGGTGCCTGCAGTGCTCTCAGCAATCCCTTTTTAAAGACATGGGATGAATGTGGATACCTAGCTGGTGTCTTCACAGAATCACAGAGTGGAAGAAGGTTCCATAGTGGGTCATCTGGTCCAGCCTCCTGCCCAGGCAGGGTCATCCCAGCACACATGGCATAGGATTGTGATAAGATGGTTGCGGAATACTCCAGTGAGGGAGACTCCACACCTTCTCTGGGAAACAGGTTCCAGTGTGTGGTCAGTTGCACAGTAAAGAAATTCTTCCTCATATTCAGGTGGAACTTCCTGTATGTCAGTTTCTGCCCATTGCCTCTTGTCCTATTGCTTGGCACCACCAAGCAGAGCCTGGTTCAACCTCTGACACCCTCCCTTCAGATACTGACATTGATGAGGTTCCCTCTCAAGGCTGAACAGGCCCAGCTCCCTCAGCCTTTCCTTGTAAGAGAGATGCTCCAGTCCCTTCATCATCTTTGTTACCCTCCACTGGACCCTCTCTAGGAGCTCCACATCTCTCTTGTGCTGAGGAGCCCAGAACTGGACACAGCTCTCCAGATGTGCCTCACCAGGGCTGAGTAGAGGGCCAGGATTCCCTCCCTTACCTGTTGGCAATGCTCTTCTGTTTTAAACTGAATGATGAGATTTCCCTCCTTCTCTGCAGGATGTCCTGTGAGAACTTCCAGGAGGAGTTTTCATGGCTGTATATATGTAACAACACCCCAACATTTCTGGACTTTGGAGATGAGCCCGGCACAACAACGTGGTCTCTGAACAGCTACACCAACCTGTGGAGGCCGGGCCTTCCCACCAGGAGGAACCGCTATTCCTCAGGTAATGGATGCTCACTGCAGTCACCTGGTTGTCTCCTCCTCTCCACTGATGTGAAACATTCACTCTGAGCACCGAATTGCACAAGTATTGATTGCCAGTTGTTAATGGCTGCCTTTTCCCATTACAGCACTTATCAGCTAAACAGGCAGAAACAAAGCAACAGCACTGGCTGCTGAGTTAAAATGGGAGACTTGTGATTTAGGAACCCTGGACTCTTCAAGTCAAAATGAGCTTGTATATCTTCTTTCAGCCAGTTGCAGTAGATGTTACTGGGGACCTCATCAGAAAGTCTGGTGTGGCAAATATGCTGTTGATTTTACAGAGCAAAAAGTACTCTGAAATTAAATGGATATGGAATGAAAAAATAGTGCTACAAAGCTCTATTTTTAAAAGTAAAAAGGTCTTTTTGGGCTGATAACACCAGTGGTTTTACTGCCTGTGCAAGAACTCTTCTGGCATTGTAAGCTCCAATCAGTAGTAGTATATTTTTACATTTTTATCTTATCTCATATCACTTTTTTTTTTACAGCTGCATCAGTGTTTGGGCTTTGTGTTTTTAATCTAGGATGGTAGTATCTGATCAGTGAAGAGGCTTCTTTTTTTCTCAAATGACAATCCTTGACTTAGCTGCAAACAGGTTTTGGCTTACAGATTTCAGGCTCCTGCTCCCAGCCCGATCACCAGGTCTCAAGGTGTGATAACAAAGCGATGCCTGTGCTGCTGCACACCACAGTCACTGGGACTGAGCAAGGAGTTGCAGGGGCTTCTTGTAGGCAAGGGGCTACAAAATGGAAAGATGGGGGGTGCCAAGCTCCAGAGAAGGCCCTGAACTGAGAGTGTGCAGGCAGAGCTGTTTTCCTTGGAGCTGTATTTCCTAACAGCCCTCCAGTAAAGTCCCTGTCCAAGTACAATCATTCGAATTTGCAGCTTTGAAGGCCACCCAACACTGGGATCTGGCTTAAATTCTACTCTGCTGCCATCTCAGTACTTTTTTCCCACTTTGGGCACTTCATTGTTGTTGGGTTTTTTTTAATCAGGAATGCTTCCTGTTAACCAAAGCCTTGGCCAAGAAGCAGCTGTTTCCCTCTGGTGCTCGACATTCTCCCTGTCCATCACAAACATTTGCAGCAGGAAAGAAAAGGATAGCTCTGCACCATTTTGTCCTTTTCTATGTGTTTATCATCCCAAAGCCACAGTCCTTTTCAGCTCAGCCTCTGGGTCAGGTGCCTGATCAAGAGCCACTGCTTTTCTGCTGCTGGGAAAGTGTGCCGTGTTCCCATGTAGGTGAAGCAGATGTAGGGGGGTTGAGAAATCCACATGACTTCCATGACTTTGCCAGAGATTTCTAAAATGATAAATGTGCAATTAGTTTACCTCCAGATGCCTCAACTTCTAGTGCTAGTGTGGAGACTACAGTGTTCTGTTCTAATGAAAGGATCTTGGAGCAGTGACTGCTTGTTCCTCTGGGTCAACACAAGCAAGGTCTTACACAACAGGCTACTGCTGGAACATCTCTGAGCCTACTGTTAACCTATTAACACTTTCTCGGCAGGTGCAGCTTCAACAAACCCTCAGTACTTTTTCAGAGTGCTAGATCACAACCCAAAAACCTATAATGTAGTGATTTCACTCATGCAAAAACACACCAAGCATGTGCAGGATGAAAAAAAACTGAAGATTGGCTTTTCCATTACCACGGTAAGCACAATCAGGTATCATGTAGGCACTGTTGTTCTCTGTGTGGCTTATTTTATCTGTATGTGGGAATGCAAGAATGAATTGCCTTTTGGCCTGTTAAAAAGTCAGTATGTGGTGTGAATTTCTGGGTGCCTTCTATTGTAGAAACTCAGAGTAAAAATAGAGGTAAGCAGGCTTAGTTTCTTTTATTCATGTCTTAAGGAACAAAGGTGGCCCTTTTAGTTCTGTAGCATCCCAGAATAGCCCTGGGAAACTCAGGGAGTCCCCAGGTTAGAAGATGTGCCAGGGCAATATCCTCTGTACCAGCAGTACTGGTGGCATGCCCTGCTGGCTGGGCACAAGGCATGACAGCCAGCACTAGCCACAGCCCTCGAGCAGCACTCCAGGTATAGTAGGGAAGCAGATTGTCTCTTGTTCCCCAAAGTGGGCCTGTCTTACTCATCGTCCTGTTTTCTATCTGAAAAGCTATGTAAAAACATTTATGAAACACATGAGAGCCTTTGCTGGACACCAGTGTAGAGGAAATCCACTCAGACACCTGGGACCTCCACTACAATTTCCCTAGGGTTTTTTCTTGGTGGCTATCTAGAGAGGTGCCTTTTCAAGCTGTTCTCAGAGCATTACCAGGATTACTGCAAGCACAAATGCTAGTGTGGATGGGTGCTAACCTTTCCCAAAGTATTTTTGTTGTTGGCTGATGACTGTGGGAGGCTACTGTTCCAAACCCAAAGACTAAAAAGGAAGCAGGGATTGCTGTAACCCTAATTTCTCCTCATTCTCCTCATTACTGGAGAGGTTTGCCCTAGTCCCAGACTTTAAATAATTGATGCCATAAGTTTAACAGTTCCTCATAAAGGAAGAGCATGGCTTTGTAGCTCATAAAAAAAAAGTGTGTCTGAGAAATAAAAGATGTCATTAAAAGGGCATCCCTCCAGCAAATGGAGCTCACTATCCCTGTGGGAGGATGTCCTCTGTCCTGTGCAGGTATCAAGCCTGCAGCACTCCATCAGGCTGGCTGTGCCACTCAGAAAGAGCTGCTGCTCCTGTAAATGGGGAATTGCTCCTTCCAGCATCCTCAAAAGTCACCAGATATGGAGGTCTCTGTGTGCTCTTGCACAATGCACATCCACCTTGATTAGTTACCCATTTTAACAGGTGTGACCTTCACTGGGAGGTGATGATATAGGTCTTGGTTGCCTCAAAAAAGGGGTTATTTAATCAGGAAGCAGACTAGGAGACGGATTTTCTCTATTCTTGCTTTATATTTAATATTTTTCTTCCCCTCCAGTTGATACTCAGGTGTGCTTTCTCTCTTTTGGCATGAGATAGATCAAGGATGGATGAACCTCAGTGAGTTTGTCAAGCCCGGATGACATGGCCTCTGTGGGCTGCCAGCCCATAGCTCACCTCAGGCTCCCTTTGGGCTCAGGTCACTTGGGTTTCTGACCTTATGAGTGACCTCCTACACAGGAGCTGGAGGGCAGGGCCAGAACAGAGCGTTACTGGGGGCACCAGGATTGCTGTGGAGCACCTGGACAGTGAGGGCAAGGGAGCAGTTAGGCTGCTCTGTCACACTGTAGCTTTTATCAATATAATGATATTGGTGCACATTCAGACAGAGGATTATACAAAAAACATTCCCTCATGGACACACACTAAGTATTTTAATATGGGAGCTGCTCTACCTGCTCCTCACAGCCAGCCTGGTGTTCTGTCCTGGTAGCAGCAAAAGCCAAGCCCAGGAGCTAAAACCAGATGGTTGTGAGTGCCATTTCCTCAGTTTATCTCCCAGTGTTCAGCCTCAGTGCCTGAGAGCAGTCAGAACACCTTTGGGGAAAAGTTTACAAAGGGTTTCTTTGCACAAGGAGAGTGCAGTTGGCAAGATTCATGTGGCTTCACTCTTCCTCCCTGATCTGCTTTCTCTGCTATGATTCATTAGCAGCATCATCCATTGTTCAGTACCTTTTGAGATGCATCAAATTGTTGCTGTGAAGTGAAAGGAGTATTATCCCTTGGCAGGATGAGAGGAGAATGCAGTGCAGGCAAGGATGCAAAGCAGAATGGACGTATCTGATAGCTCTGGGAAGCCTTTGATTAAATATAGACGTGGAACACTAATACATGGCTGTGAGGGAAGTTTAATGTTGTGTGATAGAGCTGAGAAATGTATAGAGGCTGATTCTTATCTCGCACCAGTTTTGATTCCACTGAGATATTAATCTGCTTCTGCTTTTTACCAGAAGGAATGTGGAATAAGGCTCAAAAGTGGGGAAAAAAGTATTACACCATTTATTTCTTTGCAGCACTGCCCATTTCTATCTGCTCAAGATCTGACCCATAATACTTGGCAGTCTGTGTACCTCCCAGCTGTCTGTAACACTAGTCATCCTATTTTTTTTTTCCTTCCAAAATAGCAGTTTTATGTTATTGTCTCCCAAAGGCATGGCTCATAAATAACTCTGCCACGCTGTATAACCATTCTAAATGGAATTTATACACGCTGATATATTTTGGGGAATATGTTAAGGAAGGGTTTTTTATTATGCCATCTTTACATGTCATCATAGTAATAGCTGTTGCATTATATTTGTTTCATCTCAGCAAAAAAAATATAGATAACAGATGAAAGACCAGAATACTCAGTTTTCTTGTGACACTTGCTAGTTTGGATTGGGATTCTTGAAGCATTGTCATCTGGGTGACATGCTTAGAGGGCTCTCTGACCTCTTTGAGTCACAGAAGATCTCAGGGAATTTTTTAGTAATAGTATTCATCCTTGATTCCTTCGTGAACTCTGCTTAATGTTAATTGAAGTTCTCTTCAAATCTCCTTACATTCGTTTTGGCTTCTGTTTCTTTCCGTTTCTCCACCTTTGAGCAACTGTGATATGCCCTTGGAAAAAGCCTGTCCCCTGGAGGGGCTTTTCAGGCCACGGGGGAGGTCGAGGCATGATAGATGCAGTGTGTATTCAGAGAGGTGTGGGATGGCAGCCTGCTGTGAGTGTGCTGTCTGATTTACTCTGGTTCCTAACAGGAAGATAGCCAGCTGTATTTTTCTTTCAGGAGAACTCCAGAGTTCTGAAGCAAGTCTTTCTCCGGTCTCGAGATGTGACCAGATACTTTATCCTGAGCCCAGGAACCTACGCCGTTGTTCCCACTGCAGCAGAGGACCAGGAATTCGAATTTTTCTTACGAATTTTCATAAAGAATCAAGACTACCATGAGTAAGATCATACACACTCCTTAAAGGCCCCAGACTCACAGTGTGCCTGGAATTAACTATTTAATGTCAAGATAACTGAGGTGGCATTTTGCTTTTAGTGTATCCTTGGAGGCTGAAGAAGACACAGAGGAGTGTAAAGCGCCTGTTGAGGCGGATCAGGTGTACAGTCAGCCGCACAAGGGTGGCCACTGCAGAGCAGGGCAGGAGCTCATCTGCAGCCACCAAGGGTCTCAGCTTTGGTACAAAGAGAGCAATAGTTCTGAGATCTGTCCTCTACCCCTGATTGTGGGGTCATTTCTCTTTGCTGAGAGGAGAATTGGGAGCTTGTTTTCCCTAATTCTTAACAGCTGTTCAGTAGTTTCTTATGTTCTGCTGGCTGGAGCCAGATGGATCACATCCCATTCTGCTTGGAGTGGGACCTGGAGAAGCCAAGAGCAGTGAAAGGCCATGATCCATTCACTCAGCCACCTCATAGGCAGGGCTCCCTGTAGGCATGAGAGCAGAAGAGAAGATAAGTTTAGTGGGAAAATGGTATCTGAGTTCATGCAAAGGCAGCTATTACCACACACACACACGTTCACATTACCACATGAATGTGGTATTGTATTATATTTGGGTGTGGTTTACTCCAGGTAAGCAAGCCTTGAGTCCCAGCATTCAGCCTCATCAAATGACCTGCAAGCATCACCCATGCAGTGCCTTCCCCTCAGCAAGCTTTAGAGTGGATGTGATTGCTGCTCTTACCTCACTGGCCCATATCTTAATAATGAGATTGCTTTCCAGGCTTTGGCCCCCGGCGAAAATAGCCCAGAACCAACTGAGGCAGCTCCTGAGCTATGGAAGCAAACACAAGGAGTCCGTGCTGTGGGCTGGACTGCCTTCAGCAGAGTGAGTCATGTGTGAAGCAGCTCAGCCCTGGAAGTGAGCTTTTCAGGAGAGCCTCTGACCCTCACAGACCTTCCTGAACTAGGCCAAGTGTGGAGATGACCTTCCAGTGGGTCTTTGCAGCACTTACCTATACAGATGTTATAAAAATAGAACCTGGCTTGTCTAATTTCTCTACTGAAAGCAAAACTCAAGTACTGAATGTGGCTGCTGAGTGTGTCTTAGAAATGGTGACCCTGGCCCAGTTCCAGGCAGTCTGCAGACATTTTAGATGTTGCCTTTTAATAGCCGGGGTGCTGTTTTTATTCCTGACTGTTAGGGTGAGCAAAGAGGAAGGAGGTGAAAAATTTCTGTGGCTCAAGGCAGGGCTCTGTGTTCTGTGTGGTGAGGTTAGTCCTGGCATGCTCGGGGTGAGACAAGCTACCCTTTCTCTGCTGCTGGTGCCAACAGAGCTGGCTTGGGGAAGGCAGTGGCCCCAGAGCAGCTGGAGACTCAGACCTGTCTGCACAGAGAGACCCAGGACAGGTGCAGCAGCCTTGGCTGAACTGGGCCAGGCTGGGCCATGGATGCTGAGCATCCTGTGGGGCTGTGGGCTGGGTGAGTGCTGCTGGTGGTGCCTGCCTTGTGCCATGGCTGCAAATCAGTGCTCTGGAAAGGGCTCTTTTCTCCCAGTTTGATTCTTGTAACTCTTTTCTAGGAACTCAAACTCCCTGACCAGCCCAGTGCTGCCAATGGTAAGAGTCTGAAAAGTGGTGTAGGTTCTGGTGGTGATCATTTGGTCACCTCTACTGACTCCTCTTCATCTGCTCTTCTCTCCCTTTCCCACCCACTACTGTCTTGTAGTACAAACTACAGTTTGACGCTGGCACCCTGCAACCTTGCTGGGAGGGCAGGATGCCTCTCTGGAGAGATGGGAACCCTTCCTCAAAGCCCCTCCTCTTGTCATATGTCTTTTTCAGAGCATGATTTTTGAGGAAACAGGTCTTATACAATCCCTTTGTCAGTCTGTCCAAATGTCCTTTTCACCTCACCATCTTTAGCACTTTGACAAACCAAATACAGCAGGGGAGAGAACACTTAAAAGATTCTAATTTCTTTCAATGTCTGTAAAATGGGCATATATCTATGGGGGAGAGAGAGGGAAACAATTCCTGTGAGTGTGATTGGACATGCTTTCCCCATGGGAATGATTCAATTTAAGTGCTTGTACCCTATAAAGCACAGGAGTCCATAGGGATGAGACTCGAATCAGATTTCTGCTGATTTTCATCAGAATATCTTGAGAGACAGAGACATAAAGCAACCTGCACTTTGAAACTGGCTGCATCTCTAGTTCAACCCACATTTTGTACACACACACCCAGCTGGAGAGGCTGAAGCCCCGGCTATTTTTGACTTCTTGCTGTGAGCTGTGCACATTGCCAGGGCTGGTCCAGCCCCTGCTGGTCCCACCAGCAAAACCCTGCCACTGAGAGGCTGCTATTTACAGCCTTCAAAGACACAGATCTTTGAAGCCAGAGGTGTGAAGCTGCTTCAGGAGAACAGAAAACTGAGTTCTTTCCTTGTGATTCATTTTCCAGCACACAATTAAGCCCCATTAGAGAGGTAATGTAAATGGTGACTTTTTATCTCTTTCCACTGACAAGCTGTCAGTTTACCTGGCTGTTGTCCTTAGCCAATGTTTTGACTTTGATGAATTGTGGTACCCACAGTTTCTGCTCCTGTTCAGGTATTTGGGCTTCTTTGGTATGAAGTATCTCACACAGAGATGAAGGCATTGGGTCTTGGGCTTAGATTTTTTCTGAAAACTTTATAATGTTAGGGATAATTCCCCTTAGTGCCTGGTGGATCTTTTCACTGGAAGGTTGAAAAAAAATCACTTAACCATTGAATTGCAATTGCTCAGGTATAGTTCAAGCTTGTCTTGGGATAGAGAAGGTACAAGAGAAAGGAAAAGTCAGCTCATGCTCTGTTGTCTTGGTTCACATGATCTTCACATGCCCTGAGCAATGGTCCCAGCCAAGGTCCACCAATAAGGATCAGGCCTTGTATCTCCATACTCATGTATTGACTTGCTGAATTCTACCCTGGATGTGTTCTGTCATCTTCCTGAAGCCCTGAACTGCTCCTTCCTGGTTGTACTAGCTGCTAATACCCAAAATATACTTCTTCCTTCATTGCAGTAGCAGTTGCTCACTCCTAGTCCACTTTACTTTGGGGGTGTGAAAACTGCAGCCTGTGCTGTACATTCCCTGCCCCTCTAAAGTGCTGTTTGGATCCACAGACTCTTGCCTCCAGTTGTTTTGTAGCTGAATTATTTATTGACTGCTCTTTGTTTTCGATGCAGGATGTACCAAGACAGAACCAGGACAGCTCCTATAAGGCTCTTTTCCGAAGATACGCTAAGCAGGTATCCTCTCTAGAACATATTGTTGAAAAAAAAAATAATTTAAAAACCACATGTGGACTTGCAAAAAGAAAAACTGATCTCTGATGTTGATACAAATCCATTTAGAATTTTTTTTTTAATGTAGCTCCATCCTCAAGTGGATACCCTGAAAATGGTATTGATTGACCTGCCAAAACCCCCAGAAAAATGGGACATTTAGCTGGGATAGATTGTTTAGTGCCATATATCAGTGGAATATTGGAGATTTATAGTTGAGCTGGTGATGGGCTTGCATGTGTACTTTCTTTTTTTTTTTTTTTTTTTTTTTTTTTT
>VXBC01009926.1:0-29175 GCA_013399945.1 Ploceus nigricollis | reverse complement strand
GCTTTGGTTTGTTTATTTGCTGAAAGCAATTAGAAAGCCTTGGGTAGTCCCCCCCCCGATCAGCATCATTTTCCATTTGCCTTCTCAGCACTTGGAAACCAGACATCAGTCGGCGTTTGAGTAATTGATTCCTGCTCTTTCAGAGCCAAGCTCTGTGTTCACAGGAGATGCTTTTAATGGTTTAATAAACTGTTATAAAGAACTCCTTGACTTAGTCAAGAGGAAAAAAAATCGCTGTCAAAAGCCTCTGCACAATGAACCTCTCGCAGTTAATGGTTATATCAATGCGTGGAGATGAAAACGAGCAGAGCTGCCTCGCCGGGTACCCCGGGCGTGCCTCGGGAGGGAGGCCACGGGGATGGCTGATGGGCAGCAGTGCCTGTGCTCCCAGCCCACTCACACAGTGCCTGCTGTGCTGCCCATCCACAGCTCCCCATCCCTGCAGAACAAACCCCGTGGCGATGGCAGTGCCAGGAACTCCCCGGCAGCTGTAGGGAAGGACCCGGAGTGGCCCGGCCGCGTGGAGGACCTTGTTATGCTCCAGAGGGGATGCTGCTGCTCCTTTGATATATATAAACAGAGGTTCTTGGTTGCCACAGTGCCTGAGAAAAAAAGTTTTGGGCAAAAGCGACACAGGAGAAAACCTTATGCTCACAGACCTCTCTTTGTGTTTTATTTTGCATCAGGGCTCAACTATTGATGCCTCGCAGCTGCAACAACTCCTTAATGAAGTGATCTTTCCAGGTAAAGCTTTTACAGCCCAACTAATGTTTTTGGTGCTTCCCTATCCTTAGACATAGGATTTAATGGTGTCCTGATGGTCCTTAAACAATCCTCATTGTGGCTTACCACACTGTGGGATGAGAGCATGAGAGGGGCACAGCTGGGGGGCTGGAGCCAACTCAGCCATGCACAAGGCTCAAAGTGCTCTTAGGACTTGCTAAATCAACATAAGTGGCCGTTCTTGTCACTGTCATTTTCCTTAGTTCAAGAGGGAAGTGTTTCTGTCCATGGGCAGGGACTGTGCAGAGGGAGCCCAAACAGGACACCTGTCCTTGGGGGAGGTAGAGGTGTCTGAGATGTGCAGATTCCCTCAGCTTGGCACAGAGCTCTTGCTGCTGTTTGAGAACCTGAACCAGAGCTGGGGCTTTTCAGCTGTGTGAGACTTCAGCCTGGTGTCTTCCTTCCCTCAGAACGGTGTCCTGGTGCCTGTCACAGCCCTTGCTCTTGCTAATTCCTTCTGTTTTGTCAATCCTTGCAGGTGAAATGACCAGCCTGGGAGGACCATTCAGCTTTGATTCATGCAGAGGCATTTTAGCTCTGATGGATGTATCCTTTCAGCAGAAGCAATAAAATTCCCTGGTGCTGCCCATCCTTGCCTTGAGTTATGGCTGAGCTGAGCATCCCAGTGTGAGAACCTGCAAGTAAATATTAGCCCCAATCCCCTATAAATAACTGTCCTATAGTCCATGCAGGACTTTGCTGTGCGTGCCCTGGCTCTGGTGTGTCTGCTGAAAGGTGAGGATCAACCTTCTGCTACTAGCCGACTCTTTGCTCTCATTTTGCCCTCTCTGGGGCTTGGCTAAGCTTCAGCTTTGGGTGGAGGTCTTAGGCAGAGCTGAGACAAGGAGGCAGGACAGAGTTTAGGAGTAGTTCAGCTGTTCTGTGGTGGTTGCACCATGCTGGCCGGGGGTGGCACTTTAGCAGGCTGCCAGCAGCCAGGGGCAGAAACACTGTCACTGCTGAATCGCAGGCACTCACATGGCCACTCACAGGCCATCCCAGAGTATATTTCCAGTGTTATCTTTCCTATTTAGCTGAATGACTCAGTCTTTTTACTCTTAACAAGACAACACAAGAAATACATTTCTGGCCATTGTAGAACAAGAGGGCTCCTTGATGGAAACATACATCTCCCTCATGTGTTTCTTCCCCTTTGCTTGCTCATTGTCTCTTTTCCTCCATGCCTTGAAAAAGCTTTGAGACATTTTCAGACCTTTAAAAACTGCCAGGCAATGAATAAAAATGACCAGAAGTCCCTCTCTCTTTCCAGCTTTCAGCATCTAGCCAGTGAAAGAGACTTTTCCTCCTGCAAAGCCTGTCCTGGGATAAGTGGGCACTGTGAATGCATGGCACGTGCAAAGAGCTGACAAAGCCTCTGCTCTGCTATAATTCAGGATGGATTTTTAATTCTCTGGCCTGCAGATAACCCATGTACAGTGTGACCTATCCTGGCCTGCAAAGCCAGGATCAGCTTTTTTCACTCAGGTTCCACGACAGTGGCGCTTGTCTGCTTGTATTTCACTGGTGATGAGTTTGCTTTTGGGGAGGTTTCACTGTCCTACATTGGGGTGGGTGCTGTGTGTCTGCCCAGGACCCCTGGAGGGGAGCAGGTTCGGGATCATCTCCTCGTGCTCTTGGCTCCTCAGTGCCTGTTTTCCTGGAGGATCCAGGCAGAGCAGATCCTGTGGTGCCCCGTGCAGAGGCAAGGCCATGGGGCCGTGTTCACTCACAGGGGTGTCCGTGCTCCGGGGCTAAATGTCACCGCAGCTCCCCCTGTGGTTAAAGGCACCTTATAAATAGAAACCTTCTGTGGTTTGTGAGCACAGGCATGAGCAGCTGTACAATGTGGCAAAGAAGGTGGATTTAAACACGACTGAGAGTAGGAAAACTCTTGGTTTTCTCAGCATGAAGTAACCGACAGAAGAGGCTGCATCTTATGTGTTCTGTGCAGGCAGCATCCTCGGCAACAAAGACAGCCAGGTTCAGCTCTCATTAAGTGCTCGATTCTTAACTAAATGCACAGCTCAACTCAAATGGAAGACTCACCCTGCAGGAGTTCGGGAGCCTCTGGCAAAGTCTCACTAAGTACATGGTACGGGGGAGGGGGTGGCTCTCTCTTGGCTGTGGATACTTTGGATTATGTGGATACTGTGGATTCGGTACCCCGGGGCTTTCCAGCAGCGGGGAGCAGATGCTCCGCGCTCTCAGAGCGCTGCAGGGAGAAGCCTTGCAGAGGTTGCTTGCTTAGCAGGTCAGAGTTCCCTCCTCTCACGCAAGGGAGGCAGTGGTGTGTGTAAAGTTCTTCAAATGAGCAGCCCAGGCTTTTCCAGCACAGAGAACATTGAGGGAAAAGGTAGGAAGGCCAATTCACTCAGGCTCAATGAATCTCATGGAAATCTCCATGTCTGTGCCAGCATTGGCAATTTTTTTTTTATTAGAAAAGTTTTCTAAACTGAAACGACTTCTTGAACAGAGTCATCTGAAAAATGTCATTTCCTCATTTCTGCAGTTTCCAGTGGAAATGTATAGGATCTGATGAGAGCTTGTCTGGGAGAAATGTTTCTGCTCCAGGATAAGCACTGGAAGAAGTGGCATGGTATTTAGGGTCCCACCTAAATTCTTAAGGGCATGCATGGCAGCTTCTCTGTGTCAGGTCCTTCTCCCCCAGCCTCGGTGCAGGACAGGAGGGCTTCCTTAAGACTCAGGTTTGGGTGGACTCCAATTTATTCCATTCCTCTTGAGATGGTCTGAGACCACCTAGTTCCCCATCTAGATAGGGGTGCTCTTCCCACTGACAGCACCTTAAATGTGGCTTGTGGTGTGTTAGGAAAGCAAAAACGTTTCTGCCCATCCCAGACTGTGGGATTTCTTACACAGTAACGTTGTCAGAGCCTTCTGAAAATGGGTCCTCCTTGTCACAGCCACCCCATCTCACCTGTTGTGAGATGTTGAACTGTTGAACTTCTTTGAACTTCTGAACTTCTTTGCAGCACATTTATTAAGGGAGGAGAACTGGTTGTAGTAGTAAATGTGGGGAATGCTGGTAAGAGCTTAAAATCTGCCTTTGCACTGTGTTTTAGGATATCTTCTTCAAGGAAGACAGAAGCTGTTCTGGATTACTTGATGTTGCTGGACTGGAGAATGCGATACAGGCAGCAGGTACGCCCAGAGGTGCCGAGCAGCTCCCTTTGTCTTCCCCATGGCAGTGAAGGAAAGGATGAAAAAAAAAATAGGAAAGAAAAAAAGATTTTTAGGGAGAAAGTGGTTTGGATTTCACAGAGATGCCAGTTCGATCACAGCTCTGCTGAGAGGTCTGTGCTGGGAGCCAGCAGAGAGATGCAGAGAAGTGCAGCACTGGCCAGACCTGCTTCTAGGTCATGGATGGAACATCCAGTAGAGAGAAAGGAGAAAGGAAGAGTGGATTCTTGCACTTGCCTCAGTTCCTGCAGTTTCTCTCCAGGGCAGTGACTCAGTCTAGAAGGGAAAGCCACACTGACAGGCATTTATTTAGTTTGCACTGACCTCTGTTGGCTACTGGGTGCTGAAACTCTCAGTGAGTGCACATGTGTGAAGCATTTCAGCTGAGTCGTCTCTGAGACTTTGTGCGTGAAGTACATCTCTGACACAGCGATCCCCTTTCAATAGTACAGTAGAGAAGCTCCCATTTGGCTGCCTGGAGCTCGCAGGGGTGCTGTCCCAGGAGGAAACTGGTGCAGGATTGCTATCCCTGGAAGCCATCAGCTGAGGGGATGCATATATAATTTTCTTGCTGCTGAGAGCTGGGCAAAACATCAGCACCTGTCTGAGAAGTGTAGCACTGATGTTACAAATGTCAAAGGAGAAGTTTCCAGGGCCATTCTGTGAGAAAGATGCTAAAGTGTAAAACTGGGAGGAAAATTGTACATGGAAAAGTCCTGTCAGCCAAAACAGTGCAGCTGTTTGAAGGGATAAAAAGGCACTGTTAAGTGGCAAATTCAATACATGTTTGGCTACAAGTAGTTCTGAGTGAGGAAGAAAATTACAAGCTCATTCTTGCTGCCCTCTGAGACAGACATCTGCATTTGAATCTGGCTTGGCAATGGGATGATCCCTGTCCTGGCTTTTGAGCAGGAACCCCAGAAGGCGTATGGGAGCTTGGTGCTACCTCTGGGAATGGTATTAATGTATCTAAATCCAGCTCCTAGCCAGCTGTTCCCTGAAGTGTTCAGTGCTTTCCCCAGCAAAACACTGCAGTGTGTGCTTAATTGTCACTGTTTTCCTAATGCTTCCAATAATAATAATGGATCAGAGTAAAGCAGGCCAGCTGCATCAACGGCAGCACTGCCCTGAAATGCAGCAGCATTGGCCTGATGTATTTACAAACTCCTCTTTGGCAACAGCAAATGATTCAAAATAATTTTTATAAATAGGGAAACATCAAGTCAGTAATTAAAAGCTTGGCTAAAACCAGAGGGAGGAATCCAGCAGATAAAAGGTTTGGGGAGTAGTCTTACAAATCAGCCGAAAAGTCTTGGGAACAGAGAGGACTGACCCTTCAGTCTTGTTGATGAGGTTAATTGAGAGACACTGCCAAGTGAGCAGACCTCAAAGCAAGTGTATCCCAGACTGACCAGGCCAAATTCTTGGTGTTTTACTAGTGTAAGACTTGATTGTAGCATCCCATAAGTAATATTTACTGGAATCTGCTCTCTGGAGAGAGCTTGATTGAATTCCTACTGTCTTCAAAAGGTTAAAAATAGAATTCATTGCTCACTGCTACAGTGGTTTAAAACCAGACTCAAAGAAGACATTTAATTAATTAGATTAATTTTTAATTACTATCTTTATCTCATTTGAAAAGAATATAAAATCATGTTTACCTTAATTTGAAATGTATCTTAAGCCCAAATATATTTCCATTCTTTAATTATTCAGCATAACGTACCTGCTTCCTGCTGGAGACCTCCAACTAGGCTCATGCAACCAGAGTTTGTCAATGATGGTACTAAACCACTTCCATTGGCTCTCTCTCTCCTTACACAGGTGTAGAGAAGCTATTTCTTTTATTTCTGCTTTTTCAACTAATTTAGCTCCATGATGAGTTCATTTAAAACTGAAAAGTTTAGAGCTGGTTGAAAAAGCAAGAAAGTTGCTTCACATCCAGCTGAGCTACTAAAACCTGGAGTGAGCAAATGAGACTTTTCTGAAGTCTCAGAGAAGGCATTAAACCAGAGCTATCAGTCCAGCTCTCTGCAGAAAATTTCCCTTTTGTTTTGCAAATCAGCTTTTAGTGCAAAATATATTTAAATCATTCCTCTTATATCGCCAGCACATTTAGGGTAGTTTTATTTAACTAATAAAAGAATCATTCTAAAAAGCAATTTTTGTTCATTCAATTGAATACCAATTTCCATCCAAACAGACTGCGACACAAATACTGAATAATCAGCTAATAAAAAAGAAATGCACCCTTCACCATTTTCTAATAGAAGAGAAAAAGTAAAAATTAAGAATCCCAGGCATGCTATGCAGCATAATAGCCTGAGCATGCAGCAATGCAGCATCTGCCTCTTTAGCAGAAAGAGCCGGTGGTATTGGAAATGCTACACTCAGACTTTTACAGTTATGAGCCAAAGAAAATCACCCTTTCTTATAGAAAATAAAAGCTAGAAAGGCAAAGCAAGATAACACTAGATTAGTTAGTTCAGTGTTTGCAGCTTGCTGACTTAAGCCGCCATGGGAGTCAGTGAGTGAGGCGACTTTGGTTTTCCATTACCCTACCCCAACTCTTAGGCACGAAGTGGGGGAAAAGCTGTCCAGGAATGTATGACAGGGCAGGGGGCTGAGGGTGTCCCCAGCTTGTTGGCAGGGTGCAGGAGGCCATCAGAGCCGCTCCCTCCCCTCCCAGCGTGTCTTCCCTCGGCAGGTCTGGCCACCGACGCGCAGCTGCTGCGCCTGATGACGCTGCGCTACGGCGATGCTGACGGCGGGGTTGGCTTCTCCGACTTCGTGTGCTGCATGCTGCGCCTCGACACCATGACCCGTGAGTGCCAGCACTGCCAGGGCACGTGGCAGCAGGGCAGCCTGCAAAGCCAGGCCGAGGGCAGCGCCAAGGGGCAAGGGACACGACACAAGGCGTAATAATACCGGTCTAACAGCGTCACTTGGAAGTGACACACCTGCCCCGAGCCCAGGTGTGAGTCCAGGCAGCTCTTTGGGCAGCCTGTTTGCCAGGAGCTGGATTTATCTCCTGTGCCCTGGAGCAACCAGCTGCTGGAGAGCAGTTCAGTGTTCAGTAAAGCTCTCTCAGTTTTTTGGTAAGGAGAAAGTCCAGTATCCTCTGTGGATAAACAAACCCATTCCCCATGTCACATCCAGCTATTGCCTGGCACTTGCGAGGAGGGAGTGTCTGTAAATGAGCTTTTGCCTGAATGGAAATTAAATTCTGTTTTACAAATTTTTGCTAGTCTAATAATAAGCATTTTGACTGGAGATTTTGGTAGTTAAACAAAGTCAGCAGCTGTGACCCCTGTGCTAGAACATTGCTACAGCAATTTATTTCATCTTTGGAATGAGCTGGGTTTCAACAGTGCATGGAAACGAGCGTTCATTTTCTCCCATGTGTTTTTAGCACTGATGTTTAATGGGCCAATAGTGGTCAGCAGATCTGCTTGGATGACACTGCTGAAAATCCCATTTCAAGGGAGAACAGCAGAAGCAGCTCTGAAAGTGTTGTAAAATCAGAGCGTGTCCCGATTTTAATGCTTTCATTAAAAAAAAAAAGCTTGTAAACACCCATTTTTTGTGATTATACATGTCACTTGCTGTAGATGAAAGGTTTTATGCCTAAATTAGTGCCATAGAATCTTTTTTTTTTTGTTTAAAAAAGATCCTTTTACATTTTAAGAGCCAATGTAAAGACAAATCCTTTGCATCCATGTGGAAAGGAGTATCTAAAAGTTTCATTGCTGTCTGTAATGAGAATCTAAAAACGCTCTTCACTCTTTCAGATATCACTTTACAGAGGGTTTAATGTGGAATACATTTCTCAAACTTTTTAGATCATTGTGAATAAGTTTGTTACAGGAGAGGATAAGGGTGCCAAGTGGGAATAAAAGGCAGTCAACCTTTATGATGATGTGAATGCAGTGGGGAAGATAAAATCTGTCCCATTAAATCATTATTCATCCTTTCAAGATAGCCAGAGATGAGACCCAAACCAAAAGCAGCATCTTCTTTGCAAATTCTATTTAACTGGAGTTAATGAAGCAGTAAAGAGGCACTTACCTCTGCCCAGAGGAGGTAATTTCAGCGCTGCCACTTTTTCCTAAAAAGACTGCTGGGTGCAAGCCCAAACCTGCATTTGCAGCCTTGTCAAGGGACTGGGCACAACACGAGGATTTCCTTGTTCTGTGCCTTTCTTCAGAGCAGTGTGGGCTGGATGTGCCACCTTTCCTCCCTGCTCTGGGCCATAAAGGTAGCTCTGGTGGCTCTCTAAGGGGCAGATGAGCAATGAGCCCTTGTGCCCTGTTCCTACCCTCTCCCAGCAGCCTTTTTGCTAAGGCTGGGCAGGTTTCAAAACACCTGTAATCTTACAAAGTCTTTTCAGGGTAGGAAACTCCAGGCTTGCAGAGAAATGTGTCATTCAAGGATAGACAGACTTAAATTTGTTTCAACTTTTTATTACTGTTATAACAGCACATTTCTAGGAGAAAAGTAATTTCAAAATAAATAAAACCCCTCAAAATACTGTGTTTTGAGTTCATCCAAACACTTGGGTTTGAAGACTTCTCCTAGACATACTGCAGTATAAATATGCACATAGAATAACAATATTTGAATGGATTTAAATTTCCTGATGGCAAAGTGTTCTGTCAAAAAAACTTTCAGCAATGTTAATTTCAAACTCTAGCTGAATAACAGCAGCATCTGCATTTATATTCCCTGCAAAAGGCTTGCAAGGCATACTAATGACTTCAAGAGAATCACTTCCTTTAGGGCACACTGTGATTACTCACTGCCAGGGAGGATGGAAAAGGACCAACAGAAAGTTTCCCTGTGGGAAGATGTGTTTCATTAGTTCACCGTCCTCCTGTCACTCTTCAGGCAGGAAAACAATTGAAACAAATTATGAGAGGAGATGAAAGCAGCCACATTGAGCAGTGCCTGTCCCTACACTTCTGCCAAATTCTGGCCCCAAAATTGGGATGCCTTCCCAGGCTGTGATCCGAGGGCCACGGCAGAAGGGGTACCCAGCACAGAAATGAGACGTGGCCAGGCAGGACACCTGGGCCAGGCAGAGCATCCCAGCACAGGGATTGCAGCTCTGCTCCTCAGCTGCCACAGCCTTATGTCTGCATTGCATTCTTGCTTCTTCCTCATGAAATAAGGGTTTTTGTTCTGCCCCTAGATGCATTCCAAAACTTAGCAGAGGGTGGATCACAACTTTTGATGACAGCAATGGAGGTAAGAATGCTCCTTCCTTCTCTTCTCTCCAGCTCCAGAGTGGGAGCACATGTTAGCAGAAGGGTGAAGATAAAGATGATGTGTGATGTGTGTTGCTAGGCTTTTGTCCTAGCAAACAGTGGTGGAGGTTTTGCCTGGCTGGAAGTACATCCTGTGTGGGAGGTGTTTCCCTGGGGTTCCTTGGCTTCACTGGTGCACAGCTCAGAGGTGGCCAGCCCTGGCCAAGGCATGGAGTCTTCCCTTACTGACACCAGCCTGTCATTGCTGGAAACATTGCTCAAAGTGACTTTGAGGAAGTGACAAAAAAAATAAAATCCATGCCCTCATTTCTTACTGCCCCATCTGTTAATCCTGAATTGCAAAACATCTTGGTTTTAAGAAAGAAACAGCAGACAAATGCTTGCTGCTGCTGTTTGTCTTAAAAGCACAGCCTGAAGGATAGCTCACTGATTGGGGATACATCAGTCTTTTTATCAGCTAGTCTGAAGCAAAAATCCTGCTGTGCTCCACAGTGATATGCCTGAGTACTGCATTTTATCAGTCTGGGGACTGTTATTTGACAACCCAGTGTTTAAAAAGATTTTTTAAAGAGCCTTTTACAATCTTACCAGCTCCCATTTACACTCCGTGGTTAGTGCAGAGCCTCATTGTTTATTAAATCTGTTTTTCACCAAGGGCAGAGCACAGTTTGCAAGCAGAGAACCTGGACCTATTTTATAGGGTAGTCTGTAGGACAGCCAGGTTCCCAGAAGTTGCTATCTCTTCCACTTGCAATCAGGCAGGTGCCACCCTTTCCCAGCAATTGCTCCTGCTGCAGCTGCTGCAATAATTTATCATGGAAAACAACATATGGAAAGAGTTTCTGGGGCTGAATTGTAATAAGGGAAAGAGGCAGTTCCAAAATCCCTTAACTATCCTATGCAATACAAAAGGACTACAGTCACTGGGTCACCCCTGAAGGTCCTGAGACAAGTCTGAAGACTTGGTGTACCATCACTGTCTAAATGTACCTTTTCTTCTCCTTTTTCCAGTGGCTGACTCTTGTCATGTACACCTAGAGAGATGCCAGAAGTCATGGTAAGAAATCTCCTCAGTGCTGACAAGAGAGGGTGGGGCCCTTGCAGGAAGCTCAGCCTGGAGTTATGGGGGGTTGTGAGACAAGAAGCTGTGAGAGGAAGAGGGAAAGAGGTGAGACCTGCAGCATGAGAAGGGCTGCAAAGGGAATTGGACTTTGGGCTATTTTTTCCTGGGGAATTGCTGATGACCTTACCAGTGAAGCAGACCACCAATGGCTCAGCTAGAAACTTGCCCCCACCTAAGATAATAGGTGAGAGAGGATAACTTATTTTTTTGAGTTCTGAGGGGTGCAATTACCTCTGCATATTTTACACAGCAGCAAATGTATAGTCAAATAGAGGGTGGGTATACAAAGTAAGTTAGATTTCTTGGTCAGTCTGATTTCACATTTTTAACAGAATTACGTGATTTGGTTTACATTTGAACTACAATCCCTACCTTGTTCTTCTTTTGATGTTTGCTGCCTTCATGTCAGACCTAGAGAGGGACTTTTTTCCTCTGGGCTTCCTAATTTTGCTGCTTGGTTCTTGTGAAAGACTCTGCCTTTTCCTGCAAAACTTGGGCTGTTTATACATCCTAGAACCATCTCGGCCATGGTGCTTCTGCTAACCCTCTGTGATGCAACTGTTCCAGTTGCAGTGTGTTAAAGTGTTAATGCTGGTCCCAAACATTTGTCACTGAGGAGAAAACAGGGAGGAAACCCAATCCTTAGTAAAATGTGCAGTGGAGGGGCAGTTGACCTCAGGAATTTGTGGAGCATCCTTGGGCAAATCAGACACTTTCCTTATCAGTCTGGCCCAAAAATGGAGTAAAAAATTCAAACCCATGACATGCTTTGAAATCCATGAGCTGCATCCAGCTAACCCTTCCTACAGACAGGAATTACAATAATAAATAATACAGGAACAGCACCTCTGGTGTCTCACACCCTGTTTCTGAAGGCAGTTTGCATTGGATGCCAGCTTTGGTGAGAAGTTGGAAGGGGAGATGTATAAGTGGGGTGTAAATTACACTCCCCCAGGGAGAAAGCATGGTAGGTTCAGAGCCAAGGCAGGGATGGCTCCATGTCTTTCACCTTGACTCCAGGACAACATTTGTGCCCTGCTGCTCCTCCCTCTTGGCTCCTGGTTACATCCAGCGTGTCCAGCTGTGGCAAGAGCTGGGCTTCAGCACTCAGCACTGTGATGCCTTCACCCCCCTGAGCTCTGCCTGCAAGCAGTTGTTTGTTTGAAAGTCTGCCCTTTGCATTCAGAGCTGTGGACAGAGCAAACCTGCATTTTGATGTGTTGGTGTGTGGGAACAGAATATCCACAACACTGCACCCAGCACTTGCACTGCAGACTATGATTAGGTAAATATGAGAAGGACCTGGCCTTTGGAGATGAAGTTGCTTAAATTATTGCTTGCAAATTATATTCATAGTCTATTTAGTCGTCTTTTTTTTTTTTTCATGAATCATTCATAAACTGATCATAACTTCTGGGAATATATAATTAATCATAATTTTCACTTACTGGTTTGGAATGAAATCCTGCCTGCAGGGTGTTTGTAAGCAGTTCACTTGAGCAATTTAGCAGACACTTGCAGCTGCAGCCTGGGCAATCGTGGCACAGGACCCTCAGAGGATCAGAATTTAAAACTGGAGCCTAACAAACTGTGATTAATGTGGGAAAACACACTTGGAATTCACTGAAAAAATTCTCTTGACAAAAATATTCCCATCAGTGATTCCTAAAGGCTGACCTGAAGCTGGCTGTGTTCTGAGTGAGTCTCTTTACCTCTGTTTTAGGTGACTCTTCTTCCTCCTCAGTACAGCAGTGCCCAAGGCCATCCCATACAAAAGCCATCCACAGAGTTCCTGAAAAACCACAGTGAAGGAGTGAAGCCAGATGTCCTTGTGCTTGGTGGTACTCAGATGCTGGGATGAAGAGTCCTTTCCATCCAAACTGGAGGTGCCTTGGAGAGAGAAGAATTGCTAATAAAAGTACTCCATGGGCAAGCTGGTACTTGCCAGTACTTAATGGTCTGGGCAAGCTGGAAGTGTTGAGTGTAATCTCCTCTCATCTTCCTGTAAATAGTACAGAAGTTAGGAACAGCTCCATTAACTCCACTACGAAAAAGAACAGACCCATCTCTTTGTGTGAAAGGAGTGTGTAAGATGTAGGTTACAAAAACAATTAAGACACAGTTTTATTTTAATTATTTCTTCATTTTCTTGTGTGCCATTTATAAGTGCCAGAAAATTATTGAAGAAATTCATCCTAATTCATAAATAACACCAGAATCTTTTTGATTTTCTTTATACTTTTTATTAATAAATTAGGAAAAAGAAGTCTTTGGCATTTTTGAGTTCATCAACTATAGGGATTCCATTTTATTTGCTACAGAAATGGGGTGGCATACTAGAGATATAGAACTGATTGTTCAGTGCTTTTTTCTGACTTCCAGAATCTGTATTGGGACTGTTTGGGAGTAGAGAAGTTTATCTGAACTGCATTCTCTTCCTCTGTCCTGATGTCTTTGAAAATGTAGGGCTTCTTCAGACATAATTCCTGCTCAAATATTTAACTTAAACCTGCAAAATAACTGTAACCTTTCTGTACCCACACATGAACTTCACTTTCATACTTTTTTATCATAGTATTAACAGGAAATGTAGTGATCTATTCCACTCAGATATTGGAAAAAAAATTATGAAGACTGTATTTGTGAAAATGCCAAAAAAGAAGGATGCAAGTGTCAATGGATGAAAGAAATCCTGGGTTGCCATGGCAATATAATTCACACCCTGCCTCACCCAGACCCTCTGCACAGGTTTCCATTGAGGCATCCACACATTAGCAACAGATTTACGCATTTGTCAGGGAGATGTTGCACACTGGAGCAACAAGTACACCACAAGGTAAAGATGAAACCCAGATCTTTGTTACCATGAGGTCAGTCTGTGTTGTGTCACTGCCTCGTTCAGCAGCTTGGAGAGTATTACTCATGTAGGTATGTACTGGGCAAGAGAGACCACTGAACCCACTCTTCTACTGAAAATTAGAGCAAGGGGAAATCAGTAAAATTAGACTATTTTAATATTTTTTTCAGTAATTTTTGAACAAACTGATTCCTTCTCCAGAGTGGGACTTACACATCCCACCTGAAATCATTAATCACTAATTAAGCCCTCTGCAAATGTTGCCAAAGAGAGAAGATAAAAGGGGGCCATGGAAAAATAAATACGCTTTGCTAAAAAGGTTTATTAGCAGAATAATTCCAGAGAAAGGTTTATGTAGCTTAGCCTGGGAATTCAAACAGGATAATTAAAAATCTTCAAGTACTTCTGGATGACTTCCACCACACAGTTCAGTGGTTCTCAAGATGGCTCAGACCTGCTGGGAACAAGCTCTTTGTAGCTACAGAGAAGTCATCTCTGTTCAAGTTGCAAAATTCAGTTCAAGTCAACTGGTTTAAATGCTTAAATTCTTGTTGTGTGAAAGTCTCATCTATAAAAATACCAAGCCATTAAGATTAATCTTAACAATCTTAATTTGCAGCCCATGTGTTACTTCTCCTTTTGTTGAGATGCATAATTGCCTTTCTGTGGAAGGCAATTCTGCCTGTCAGGAGACAAAGATCCTTGTCTCATAACTCAGCCTGGCCACGGACTGAAATGTCTCCTCCCCATTAAAAAGCAGGCAGACACCAGGCACCCCTGGTGAGAAGCATCACCTACCAATGAGTTGTCTCCCCATGAGCAGCTGCTGGGGCTGATGCTCTGGGGAGTGTCCTCAGGCACACAGCCCACCTTCAGCTCCATCCCACCAGCCCTTCACCCAGCTGTGTGTGGCTCTGTGCACACCAGCGCTCTCAGGGACCAACCCATGGCCCCTCTGGCTTTGCAGGCTGGTGCCTGCAGGCTGATCCTGCACTGGGGCACAGTAATAACTCACTGCTGTCAAGCTGAGCATGGCTGCCTGTCTGTGGCATTGGAAGAATTGGTATTCCACTTGATTTATACCTCCAACCAAGCTAATTAAGCAACAATTCAGGAGGAATCCATCATTGTGACAGACTTGTTGATTAACCACCCCACGAACAAAGTCAAGGGTGTTTGGTAGCCTGAAGAAAAAAAGGGGTCAATAAGGGAGAAAAGCAATGATTTGGCCATAATACAGCGGTGACTGTTATTTCCAAAAGCAACAAGAAGCTTAATGCATTTCACAAATACTGGGGCCAACACTGAAAACAGAGGCAGCTCAGATCAGTGGCTGTTAGATAAAGAGAGAAAACTTCTACATTTCATCTTTGTGTGATTAAGCTGTGAAGGCCAACTTTATGGGGATGGTGCCCCTATTAAAATCTTCAGGCCCCCTCATCTGTGTTTGCCAGCTCTGAAATGTGAGTGCGGTCCCCATGAGGTTTCTGGCACTTGTGAAGGCTCTGAGATTCATCCAATTATGATAATATCCTCTCTAATTTTTTTGATTAAAATCAGTTCCTAGTCCTCAGGGACACAAGTCTGAAAAGCCCTAAGAGAATCTGCTGTTAGAAACTGAAGAGAAGGACCTCGAACAAATGCTCTATTTTTAAATCTTCATGAGGCTAAAGCCCTCAAGAGGGTAAGAAGCAGGCTGAAGCAGATGAGATTAGTGATGCTGAACTCCCTAGCACAGGAGATGGGATATAGAGCTGATGAAATTAGGTAGGATCTAAGCCAACCATTAGCTTTAGAAGGACTTTGGTACAGAGTGGTGACAGCTGACCCTGCAAGAATAATCTCTGCATCTCTGGATCTTGGAGCCCTCCTGTTTACTGCCCTTCTCCTGAGACCCAAAGGCCCCATGTCTTACATCTGCCTGCCAAAGGCTGTGCCCAAATCATGCCAAGATGGACAGAGGAGGAAGTTCTCACATGTTTTACCTACAGGGTCTGTTTCCTGAGCAAGCAGCCTGGGTCAAGGCTTTCCCAGGCACCTTGGAGGCTGTGTTTTGATGCCCACACCTCAGTGAACACATCTTGCTGTTCTGGCATGGGAGATTGGGGGTTTCCATGGCCAGTTTTGGAGCAACTGAACCTTCCTCTCTCCCTTTTGCTGTGCCTCAGGTCTCTCACAGAGAAACTGCTGCTGCAATTTATACAGAAAAACTAAAACATTTTTCAAGGAAAAAAAGAGCTCATTATTCCATAACCACATGAATGGCTGGAGAGGGGAAGGCTGGATGAGACCCTGCCTATGAGCTGCCCACTGCCCTCTGCACTTTATGGTGTGCACTAATGATTTTTATTTTTGTTTCTTAATGCAATGCATTTCTCAAAGCAGGGAACAGCAATGCCATGCTACAGCAAAGGTCCTGACTGTGGACTCACAGGCCTGTCTCAAGCAGGGGTGCAGCAGTGAGGGACTGGTATTCCAGTGGAGGAATACCAGCCTGGAGGGGTGCCTGGGAACAGTCAGGTCTGGCTGCTGCCCTCAGCGGGATGGTGATCCTTTCTCAAAAGAGGTATTTGTCCTTCTCTGAGTAGGAAGCAGATGGAAGTTCTGTCAAGGGAGACCCCTCCCCATGTTCAGGTGGCTCAGCAGGGGCACGGAGAAATAGTGGGATCATTTCTCTGGTGGGGGTTGCCAGCTCTATTTGGCACTATGGAGCTTAGCCTTAGCACCTGTCTTTAGGATCTCCTTGCTGCAGGGTTGCAGCTGAAACATTTCACTCTTACCTGGCAATTCCTCACATGAAACACCTTAACCTGAAATTTCTGGCTGCACTCCTCACACCTGGTCCCACCCTGCAATAGCTGCACCTTTTCAGCCCTGGGGAGGGGGATGCCCAGGCAGTCCCAAAGCACAGCAGCCTCTTCACAGCAGGTTTCCAATGCCCCCCCACCAGCCTGGCCACTGCCACCCTGTGTCCCTGTCGCCAGCTGTGCCACCAGTTGTGCCTGGGCCGGGTGTCCCAGCCCGCCGTGGCTCTGGGGTCCATTTCTGCTGTCTGGCAGTGACATCTAGAGGCTCCCTGGCCTCAGCTCCTGTCTCGCTGCTCGCAGCTCTTGGCAAGCAGAAACCTGCTCCTCCTCTTTCCTGGGAAGGGCTGAAGTACTTCAAGGAAGGAGATGCAAGTCTTAAATTCAAGTCCCTCCCTTGCCCCTCCTTCCCTAAGCCACCCTGAGAAGGATCTTTATTGTAGCACCCCAAAAAACTTTGACATTGTTTCTGGGATACCAAAGGTCTGGGAGAGCCAGCCCATGTCCTTTCCCTGAGAGAAGAATTGGTCCAGGCTGGTGCTGGTTAAATAATACATACAGCTTTCCATTTGAGAAAATATTATTTCCTTGCTTTACATGGCATCCATTAGATTTGATGCCATCCAGCACCAAAGGCAAAGCTGCCACAGAAATACCTCTGTATCATGGCTGGCTGTGCAAGATGAAAGATTATTGTGCAAACAGTATTATGCATTTTAAAGCAGTGCATTCAAGAAAAGGGGAGGAAATATATCATCTCCATAGGCTGAATTATTCAGCCAGATGATGAATGCATCTCCTGAAGCATTCCCAGGGTTTGAGCTGAAATACCTACCATGGAGAGAGAGAGGGAATACTATTGCCTATATGAAAGGCACTTGGTATTCAATAGAATGACTGTTCTCTAGGGTGATATCCCATAGGCATTTTGAGTCAGCAGAGCAGATTGCAAACTATGTTCTAGCCTGAAATCAGGGGGAAAACAGCTTAGTGGAGTAGAGCTTTCTCACAATAAAAAATCTGCAGGAATATTGCAGTGAAAAGTGGAAGGAATGTTTCTTGTCTTGTGTCTTAGATCCACCCTCCTCTTTTCTTTATTTAATTTGTCTGCCTGATGCTAAGGAGCTGGGCTGTAATGATGGTTCCCAGCTCCACACAGGGAGAAATGCCAAGACAAGGTGGGAGGCACAGCTGTGGGGTGAACCTTCTCCATCACCCTTGGATTTCATGGCCTAAAACCCCTTCTCCTTATCTCCCAGGGACACAAGTTACATCTCCATCCACGGAGCAGGAAGGAGCTTTGCTTACCAATGGTGTATATGATTTGCAAGACCTAAACACAGTCATTAACCTGTAGAAATGTTAATGTGTCTAATTGTTTGGGGTTTTGGGTTTTATTTTTTTCAAACCAGCATTCCATGTGCTCTAGAACTCAGAGGTGATAGGAAATATGAAATGAAACTGAGATTGTCAGGCTGTCTTGATTTTACTGGATTGGAGGAAGAATGGCTAAAAGAAAATTGTAGCTGTGAGTGCCAGATTTGTCTTTTTCTGATTTTTTTTTTCCTCCTAGACTGGCATACAAGCTTCCCATTTTTATTATTATATCAGATGAAACCAAAGGAATTTTTTCCCCCCATGGAAAAAAATAAACAGTTTCAAGCTTTTAGGGTGATCAGTGAAGGCCAGCACAATGTTGACTCAAACTTAGAAGATGAATTGGACACCTTACCCATAGCTCCTAAATATCATTGGTTACCACAGAAGTCCCTTGGACAAAGCCTTCCACATCAGTCTGAAGATGTTAGGAAGCCAAAAGGAACAATGTGCTGTCCTGGACATTTTCTTCTAGGCCCTGGTTGCCAGGCAGAATTCTCCTTAAAGGCAGCAGAAGGGAATTCTGGACTTCTAAGTGGCCTTTGTAACACTCAGCATTTCAAACTCCTCATCTGGGTGTTGGCTCTGGCCTGGGGAGGGTTTGACATGATCCCTCCTTCCCAAAAGGAGGCATCAGAAACTCCCAGCACTTTCATGGGGGAGGAGGGCACCAGGTGGCCTGGCTGGAATAAAGAGGAGCAGTGAGTATGAAGTTGGGCATGGCAGGGCCTGGGTACAGAAGAGCAAAGACAGCACTTTCTGTGCCACTGCAGAAGTTTCCTGGTGCAAGCACCAGCCTCTCCAGCAAGTGCCTGTGCCAGAGGTGACTGCAGAGTTGCTCTGGGAAGGTTCCTGTGTTTTACTGCCCTGGAAAAATCATGGGGCCTGGCAAAGTCACACCAGGCAAACTAGGAGATCTTGGCACACTCCTGTGTGCGGGCCTGGGTCACCACATCCATGGGAAAATGTTTCCTGCAGGCTCTGCCCCTGCTCCTGGTGCTGACAGGGAGAACCTTCTGGAGATCCTACAAACCCTGTGTCCCTCCAGGCACCAACAGACAGCTTACCTGACAGCTCCATGGTAACAGATGCTGGGAACCAGCACCTCTGGCTCAGCTCTTGGAGCAGGTGATGGATCCAGCTCTCCTACTTCATGTTCACTTCATGTGAACAAGTCCTAGGAAAGGCAGACATCTGCAATCACTCAGCTCTGCTGCTGAGATGTGAAGGCATGGCTTTGCAGGCACTTCTTAGACAGCAGGCTGGGTTTAAAGCCAACATCAGAATATGGGATAGAAGAAGCCTTTTCCCATTAAACCACATTTGTAAAAATAATTTCCAGGCTTTTACCCTTGTGCAATTTCACTTTAAGGCCTTTTTACTCTCCTTGTCTCCAAGGCTGGGAGAGGATCATGCTGTGGGACAGCAGCCACATCCAAGAGGCAGCAGGCTGAGCAAACAGCTTTGCTTTGTCGAGCTGGAAGCACCAAACTGAGGAAGACAAGGGCCAGGAGCTGGTTGCAAAGCTGCTGAAAGGTTCAGAAGCTGTGGTATCATCACTGAGCCATCAGGGCTGTGCCTCAGGATGTGCCCTCTGTGCTGCCAGGCCGGTGGTGGATTGACACACATTCCCACTGACCTACATTAGAGGGACTCATGAGTCACACATCCAAAGAAATCATTTCTCTAATGAACAGTCTGCTCTTACTGAGATGGGAATTTTGAGTGAGGTACTAAGAAGAGCTTTTGATTATTTGAATATAATGATGTACTTCTAACACAGCATTAACAAAAAGTAACTGGCATTAGGCCTTTATGCAGATATTCATGGTTTTCAGGACACTTTGTGGATGAATTGATTCTGTTCAATCAACCAAGGCATAGAAGAATTATTTCCTTCTCTAGCTCCAAAGTGAGTCAATAAAAAGGGGACAGGATTTCCAAAACTCCCTTTTACTTTTGACTGAACAATGGAAGAGCTTTTAGAGAGGCCCGAGACTCAAGAGTACTCAGTGGCAGAAAGTCAGAAGTAGAAATTTTTAGGTCAGGAACAGATTGTTTCTCTTTTATTTTGATGAGATATGCTGTGATTTAATGAAGACTTCGTTAATCCAGGGATGTGCCATGTCATGCTAGTACAGGAGTTCAGATGGATGGAGCAAAATGCTCTCCTCCAGCACAGGGATCTGAAGTGGTGAGATCTGGCTGGGGATGATGACAGCTCCCAGAGTTAAGCTGGGATCCAGCTGGGCGTGGCTCAGACGGTCATGCCAGCAGACGAATTGGTTTAGTGGCAGGGGATTGATCTTTAAGGTCCCTTCCAACCCAAACCATTCTACGATTTCATGAAAAAAGCATTGAAGGCATGCAAAGTTTTGGCAAGTTGGAATTTCCTGGGCAAAATATTTGAATAAACATTTTTTTCCCCCTTGAAATGGAAAGATTGTGTAAGAACTTCTGGAAAACAACACGGCTAAAAGCCATGCTGAAGTACTGCTGATAAGTAGACACTCCCCCAGGATAATCTCATCTTAATTTGTCAGGGGTGTGTTTTAACTACTTAATTATTTGATAAAATAGTTTATCTCATTTACAGTATATTCACTCCTCTTCAAGCCCTGCTTCTCTCACCACCGGGAATTTTAAGCCCAGAAACTTCCCCTGAGAAGGATATTTAAAGAAGGGGATGTTTGCCCATCTGCAGGCGGGCAGGAGATGCTGCCGCAGTTCCAGCCGGGAGCTGCAGATGGCAGGATTGACCTGCAGACTCCGCTCCAGCGCTCTCTGCTCTCCTGAGCAGCAAATGCCTTCAGCCGAGGGACCAAGGTGTGGATGGAGACTCTCAGTTCAGTTGAAGAGGGAACAGAGAGAATTCTCCTAGACCAGAGCCTGGGAAATTTAGAGAAAAGGAATTAAAACCATTACTATCTCTCTTTCTGTTCATGTGTTTGCCCATGTGGAATGTATTCTGAAGATTGTACCCAAGGTAATTACTTTAGATTGAGTGACAAATGAGAGACACAGCTGTGTCAGCTCTCAAAAGAAGAAGTCACGAGTTCTCCGAGGAGTTGTGAGTAAGAGCTCTTACTATTATAATCTACTGTAACATAATAAAAATATACTATAAGAAGATATAATAAAACAATCAATCAACTTTCTAAACCATAGAGTCAATGCTAATTATTACCCAACTGAGAGCCTGCGTCAACACCAAGGTACACACAGCACTGTGAGACTGGGAGTACCATGCTAAAAGCTTGCTTTGGAGGAGTAAAACCCCTCTTGAAAAAAGATTATTTTCCTCCACAAACGCAGAGCAAATGCTGGTACCACAGGGGTTGCCCTGAAGGTGCTGCACCCACCTCCTTCCACACACAGAAGAGCAAAAAAATGTACAGAGAAAGGCACCAAAGTTAATCAAAGTCTTCTGAGCAGCTTCTGGTTGAGGAATCATTAAATATGTAAGGTTATCCTAGTCTGGAGACGAGCTGCTTACAATGATGGTAGAGAGCAGGTGGATAAAAAAAGACCATTCATTGTCCTGTACTAGAAGAACCAGGAGCAGCAGATAAATCTCTTGCTGGTGAGTTCAAATAGGCCAGACGAGGTGCTGCTTTCCATGGCCTGGAATGGTAGAGCTCATGTCTCTGGGGTGCTGGGGCTGCCAAACCTTTGCAGAGCTTTGAAAAGTGATTGGCAGCTTCCTAGAGAAGAATCAATCAGGGGGTACCATACTCAAAGACGTCCCCTCCTGTTCACGAGGAAATTAATTCCAGGCATTAAGCCCTTCCCAAGGTCTGCTGCTGGAGTCAGGAGACTTTCAGCTGGCCTGATCCAGCACTTTGGTGGCCCTGGCCTGGGGATGCAGTATAGGGGATGCTGTGAGTTGCTCAGCTTTAAATTTCAGAAGTCCTTTTCCAGGACAAAACTCGAGCTGTGACCCAGCTACACTGCATGAGCTCTGAGGCTAGCAGATTAGAAAATGTACTAATATAAAAAAATAATCTCTCTTTGACCTCTAAGAGGGTTTTGAAGTGGGGAAGGTGAGATTCCTGGGTTGGGGTTTCCAAAGTCATGGGATGGCAGCATTGCACTGTGTTCTTAAGCCTCTTTGCACTGAACCAGTAGGAAAAGGCAGGGTGAGTCCCTGGTGTTAGGCTTGTTGAGCTGTAAAGTGCCACAGAATTATAGAAACATTTATGTTGAAAAAGACCTTTAAGGTCTTTGAGTCCAACCCAGCACTGCCAAGCCATGTCCCTAAGTGCCACATCAACATGTCTTTAAACACCCCCTGGGACGGTGACTCAATCACCTCCCTGGGCAGCCTGGTCCCGTGCTTGGCAACCCTTTTGGTAAAGAAATTTTCTCTAATATCCTTGTCCTGTCACTTGTTACTTGGGAGAAGACACCAACCCTCAGCTCACTACAAACTCCTTCCAGGTAGTTGCAGAGCACAAAAAAATCCACTCTGAGCCTCCTGGGTTGCCCTTGGCTAGCCAAGTGCAGAGCAAGGCCAGAGCAAGCAAACCCTGGGTTGAGCATGGCTTTCCTACAAAAAGGTCTAGTTAATGGGTCCGGATCTGTGTGAGGAGGAGAAGGAGCAGGAGAAAAATAGGAATCAGACCAACAATGTCCAAGTTAGTGCCTTTCTCAAAACCTATTTTCTCTTTGAGGAAAAAACAACTCTTTTCCCTTTTTAGTTAGGCTCAGTTGGCAATATGGGAACAGCCCTAATTCATAGTCCTAATTAGGGTTAGAATTAGCACCTTAATTCAGGGTTAGATTTAGTGCAGCATGGTGGGGATGGTGGCAGCAGCACCTTTAAAGCCAACAGAGGAGAGTAGCAGGATCTCAGTACTAAACACTGGAAGTGTTGAAGCCCCAGTGTTAACAACTAGGTAATAAGGAAATGATGATCAAAAACTGCTCACATCCATTGACTGGCTTCTTGGCATCAGCCAAGCGACCTTTTATGCTCTTCCTGACTGGACTTGATATTCAGGCTCTTTAGCTGGCTGTCTGATGTGGCTGGACAAGAGGGCTCAGTGTTCCTGTCTGTAGTCAGATTTCCAGTGTTATAAGGTTATGAAATGTGTTACAACCAGGGGAGATGGCCTCAAGTTGCACCAAGGGAGGTTTAGGCTGAATGTTAGGAAAGAAGTTCCATGGACAGGTTTGCCAAGCATTGGAACTGACTGCCCAGGGAAGTGGTGGGGGTCACCATCCCTGCAAGTATTTAAAAGGCAGGTGCAGTGCTGAGAGTGACATTACAAGGGAACTGGAGCATGTGCTGATGTGAGATCATTTGCAAAATTGTTTGGAGTCCTTTTTTTTGGTGGGTTTTTTGGTTTTGGGTTTTTTTTGGGTGGCCAATGAAGAGGACTATCAAGGTGGAAAAATCTGCTGCTTGTTTGTTGATAACTACGGGAAATGAATAGTCCATGTTTCTGATCACCTGTGCTTGGTGAAGTTATGCTGGCAGAATAAGCTCCTCTGCAGCTTGCATAGCTAAATGAAGAAAACTCACTTGGTTACTGACAGGCCAAAAGGCAGAACAAGTCTGATCTTTGCTTATGCCCTGCCCTGGCTTGCTGCTGTGGCAGGGGACAGGGAGAAGGCACCTACCTCACTGCTGGCCTTGGCTTTCCACACTGGAAAAGGGTCAGCCTGGTCCAAAGCAGCATCCAAGCAAACACTGACCAATGCAGGTAAGGCTGTTGGGATTTTTCCCTCAGCAGCAGCTCCTGTTTCCAGACCCTTGGTAATCTCCATGTCCAGTGTCTGATTTCCCCTTACCCTAAATGTACTCAAGGCCTGTCTGGAATCTTTTGCTGGGGTGGGGGAGCATGATTCTATTTATTGGACTACTTTTCCATAATTGCATTTGCCTGTGGTTAGCCCTCTAATCTGCCTATTCCCAAATCTCCTGCAATCATGCTGGAATCCATTTATGGCTGCATGTGCAGGGAGGGCCCTGAGGAGGCAGCTGGGCACACGTGTGTGTGTGTGTCCATGCACACACATCCAGGGGTGAAAGCACAGCTCTTGGCATGGCATGTCCTGCCCTGGGCAGCGGCTGCCTCCAGCCCTCGCTGGGCTGAGCTTTGCCTCCACAAAACAGTGGCTCTCATCCCAAGTAATGTGGATCTGCTGTGTGCCAGAGTCATCTGTTCTCCTTCAGAAAAAGGCTGAGCAAAGGGCTTTCTCCACTATTTGTTCAGACCTACCTCACAGGGCGAGGTAAACCAACAGGAGAAGAGGTAAGGCAAGGCCTGGTGATGGCTGTCACCTGGGCTGTTCTGTCCTGCTCCATCACAGCAGAGCCACTGTCACACTGACAGGACCCATCTCCAGGTGCTTACTGCTCCAGGAAAGGATACAGCCATTTGGCTTCATCACTGCATCACTTTCAGCAGGAAGGTTTTGCAGCTGTGGCTTGGGAATCTCTGCCTCTTGCCCTGCCCTCCTGTGCAACAGCCTCCTGCCTCTGCCCCACAAGCAGGGCCCAGGGATGCTCAGCTGTGGGAGCTGAGTGCTTGCTCCAGGCTGGAGGGCATCCCATTCCCAGACTAGCAGTGCTTCAGGCAGGGAAGTCAACCCAGGAAAGCACCTCAGGGGTTCTTTTTCCTGGGAGGTCTCTCATCTATTCCTGGACTAACCCCAAAGACTTTCTGCACAAGAGCACGCGGCGCTTGACCGTGCAGTTTTCTGTGGAGTGTGATGATGTGGAGCAAAGATCAGTGCAGTGCTCTGCTGGTCCCCCAGCTCTGTGCCTCCCACAGGGACTGTTTCTTCCACCCTGAAGAGATCTGCTCCTGCTCCTGCTCTCCCTCTCTATCTGCAGCCCCATCAGTCCAAGAGCAGCAAACACCAGAAAGCTTGATGTGAACATGCTGGCAAGTAACCTGCAGGGATGGGGCTTTGGCTGCTGGTACACAGTTGATTTGTGGAAAAAACTTACTTCACAACTTGTAAAAGTTGTAAAGCCAGTATGTTTATTTTAGCGCTGGGCGCATGTGGGGACTGTTCTTCTTAAAGGACACGTGCGCCTTTGAGTATTTTTTAACTTTTTTATTCTCTTTACTTGTACATATGCATAGAGTTTCACAATAGGTTCATGCATATTTGTTTTACTGGTTTCATGTTACAACTTGCAATTAGTTTTTATTAGTTCTTGTACAGAGAGAACTCTCTGGTCCATTTTGTTCACCTCTTGCAGCCTCAGCTTTAGGCTCTTGTCTTTCAAAGTTCAAGGGGCTCTTTTTATTTTAGAAGTTCACATTTATTTCTTTGGTCGAGGTAATTTTGTGAGTACAAGTTTTTTGCAAGAACAGGGACCCTTGAGCACAGTAGAGTTACTAGACTTTAAAACAGCACATTTTACTTAAATCTGAAATTGATTTCTACCTTGTTAAATTTCTATTCTGTTTCACAGTGTTTGGCTTCACAGATGTTTTTGTGGGATTTTGTTTTGTTTTGTTTTTTTTCCAGGAAAACCAGAGGAACTAGATTACATGGGAGAAGGGGATCTCAGCATAAATTTTGTTAGAAGCATTACAGTAAGCAGCCCTCCAGCACTTGAGCTGGATCATAAGTNCTCAGCTTTAGGCTCTTGTCTTTCAAAGTTCAAGGGGCTCTTTTTATTTTAGAAGTTCACATTTATTTCTTTGGTCGAGGTAATTTTGTGAGTACAAGTTTTTTGCAAGAACAGGGACCCTTGAGCACAGTAGAGTTACTAGACTTTAAAACAGCACATTTTACTTAAATCTGAAATTGATTTCTACCTTGTTAAATTTCTATTCTGTTTCACAGTGTTTGGCTTCACAGATGTTTTTGTGGGATTTTGTTTTGTTTTGTTTTTTTTCCAGGAAAACCAGAGGAACTAGATTACATGGGAGAAGGGGATCTCAGCATAAATTTTGTTAGAAGCATTACAGTAAGCAGCCCTCCAGCACTTGAGCTGGATCATAAGTTTTGTTTAGGGGGGAAAAAAAAGAAGCACAGAAAAAAATCAGTCAGTGAAGAGGGTCTAACAACCTTTGCCCTGAAACAGGCTGGAGTGTTTTTGAGTAGCATAATGAAAATCCTCCAAAGAGCAAGGCAGTAGAAGAGCCACTGTTACAGATGCCCTGAGACTCAGTTAGCTTAACTCCTTTATTGATCTTCCCTGGAAATGAAGCACTACAGCAGAGAGGTTAAGGGAAGCAGATAACAAACAGGAGAGACTTTGAACACATGAAAGCTGGGATGACAGTTTTAGGGAAGACATCTCAATGGAAGCCCAGTACCCAACTCCCCAGGGTTGTAACCCAGGCATTAGTAACCAAACACTGAACCCACTTTTCCGGCTCTGAATCAGGAGGTCAAGTCCAGCTCCTTGTCTCTGCAGGAAGGGGCATGTTAGGCATCAGTTAAACTGGGAGGAAGGAGCTGCATGAGAGTGCTAGATAGGACAGTGAGAGCTGGACTTGCATTCTTGGGAGTTTGGGTCCTTTGCAAGGCAAACCAGTTAGCATCACACCTTCACATTAACTCTGGTCTCTGCTAGACTGGGACTACTTTCCTATTTGGCACCTGTTTCCAAATCCAAACTTTGAAATTCTAAAGAAAATTGCCCACTGTGCTCTGCTGAGGTACCGAACTATGCCAGTCCTAGGTCACAGGTGTCTCCACCACCCAGGGGAAGCAGGCAAGGAGAGACCACAGCCTGAACAATGGCCTGCTGTTGCTTCTCCTCTGCCTCTGGGTCCCCAAGGCTCTGCTGAGGGAAGCAGTGGCATCTCTTTGCTCCAGAAGAAGTAACACTGAGCTAACAGTGGCACAAAAATGTGCTGCACCTCTTTTTGAATTGCACAAGTGCAGCTTTGCATTTTTGAAGGTTTAGCACGTAGGAAATAAGAAATGTCAGTATTACCATAAAGTTTTCCTTGGGTGATACAAAATCCTCCAGCTTACAGGTTAATTTAAAGCCATAAAGGAAATTAAGTTTAATCACAATTTTGTGATCATTTTTGCCTCTCACAGGAAAAGTTCCCCCAGGTATGCTAAAAAGATGTTAGGTGTTTCAAGGACATTGATTTGCTAGAGGAAAAGCTTGCATTCCTTGGGCTGAACGTCTCCCTGAGCAAAGGAGAAGGGCATATCCCAGGATCAGGAACGAGGATCTGCTTGAAATAAATGCTTTTCAAGTTTCTATTTTAGATCAAGAAACTGCTCTTGGCTTTCTGGTGGCCTTCAGACAAGCTAATGAGCACATTTGGGAAATGCACCTTCTGAAATCACCTGCAACCCTCCCCAGCTCCTACAGGCAGTCACCCAGCCCAGGGCAGCACCTGCCCTGGGGTGCTAGAAGCCCTCCAGAGGCACCATCACCCATCATTCCCACCACGGCTTCTCCTTTGCAGCTGATCTGGAACCCTTGGGAACCAGCCCCAGGAGAGGGCTTTCCATTCCCCATTCCTGCTTGAAGGGGAGGGAAGGTAGCAGAGCAGAGATTTGGAACAGGAAGATTTGAAACAGGGGAGGGGGAGAAGATGCTTGCCAGGGGAACAGCCCTGGCAAAAGAAGAAATTCCAAGTGGGGTGTGAGATATAGAGGGCCAAAGGCCCCAGCCACCATTACCAAGAGGAATCCAGCACACCACTGCTCAGGAGGGCTAGGCTGTGGGTTTCCCATGGAAAAGGGCTGGTATTCGCTGCCAGGGACCTGCGTCCCACCCAGGGGCCTGCGGTCCCGAGTGGCCATCTGCCTCCTAAAATTCCAAACAGCACAGGATTTCTCCCAGGCCAAAGCAGCCCCACCAAGAGCTCAGGCTGCCCTGGGAGCACCAAACACCTCCACCGAACTGACATCACACAATGAGGGGGTGAGTTTTGTTTGAGAGGGAAAAAGGCCGGAGTTCAAGCCCAGGGTGCTGCGCACTACCCAGGGGCCTGCGGCCCAAAGGGAGTTTCCACGACCTACAATTCCAAATGGCACAGGATTTCTACCAAACCAAGGCCGCCCCCACCAAGAACTCACGCTGCATTCGGCCACCAAAGGCGGGGCAAGGTCAAATTATGCAACCTTCACTGGATTACTCCAAAACTAAAGGTGACACATATTAGGACCCTGCATGCCATTTGAGCCCAAAACGCCACCTCTGAGCTGATACCCAGACCCGGAAAAGGAAATCTTTTTCCCATGGAAGATGGCCTCCGTTTCCAGCTACTCACACAGGCCCACAGAGGGGTTCCCACCAAAAAATTTCGAAACAGTGCCGGATTTCACAAAAACTAACGGTGACAGCATCTAGGACCCTACATGCCCTTGGAACCCCAAATGCCACCTCTGAGCTGATACCCAGAGCCTGGGGAAATGACTTCTTTTTCCCATGGAAAATGGGCACCGTTTGCAGCCACTCACACTGGCCCACAGTTGCATCCTGATCTAAAAATTGGCAAACTTTAAGAGATTTCTCCAAAACTAAAGGTGACAGCAACTACGACCCTGCATGCAAATCGAGCCCCCAAATGCCACCTCTGAGCTGATACCCAGAGCCTGGGGAAATGTCTTCTTTTTCCCATGGAAAATGGCCTCCGTTTGTGGACACTTGCACTGGCCCACAGTGGAGTTCTGACCTCAAAATTTGCAAACTTTGCAGGATTTCTCCAAAACTACACATGCCAGCAACTAGGAACCTGCATCATCTTAGAGCCCAAACGCCACCTCTGAGCTGATACCCAGAGCCTGGGGAAATTACTTCTTTTTCCCATGAAAATGGAAAATGATCCCCGTTTGCAGCCACTCACACTGGCCCACAGTGGGGTACCGACCTAAAAACTTTTAAACTTTGCAGGATTTCTACCAAACTACAGATGCCTGCAACTAGGACCCTGCATGCCATTCGAGCCCCAAACGCCACCTCTGACCTGATATCCAGAGCCTCAGGAAATGAGTTCTTTTTCCCATGGAAAATGGCCTCCGTTTATGGCCACTCACAATGGCCGACAGTGGGGTTCCGACCCAAAAATTTGCAACCATTGCTGGATTTCTCCCAAATGATGCAAAGCTGATTAATTTTCTTTAAACTTTCCATTGCTGGAATCACACAGAGCTGGCCAAGCTCTGTCTGAAACAATAGCCACCTCCGGCAGAGGACCCATCTTGAGGTGCTTTGAAGCCCTGCCTCCTCTTCCCCACCACCAGCNTTACAGAAGCAGCACCTGAATTTGCAGACACCTCTCCACCAGCCAATATTTGCCCAAACATATTCTTGTGGCAGCAGAAGTTGACAGTCAAGGATCACAGCAATCAAAGACCTGCAGGATCCAGACCCATGCAATACAGCTCCCAAATGACACCACAAACATTACAGAGGGAATCAATAGCCAGGTCCAGCAGAGGACCCATCCTGAGGTGCTTTTAAGCCCTGCCTCCTCTTCCCCAGCACCACCTCTGCCCTTGGGGCATATGGTGTTGGGTTTGACATTGTGCTGGATCGTCATGGATGGTTAAAATGGTGAATACACAGCAGGGATTTGCCCAAATATGTGGAACAGCTGACTGTGCAAAATAACCACATGAGATGGGAAGAGCAAGGTGAACAGCGTACTGAAGCAGCAGACACCTTTGCTTACCTCATCTCCCAGGACTCCTGCAAATCCAGCTGGGGAGAGCTTCGCAGAGCCCTCACAGCAAAGCCAACAGGGGGATTTCCTGCCTTGCATATTCGGGGGATCAAAGACACTCCCAATGACCCCCTTCATTTCCCCTTCAGTGGAATAC